>CABFWB010000086.1:294493-309445 GCA_902151455.1 Timema bartmani
CATATGGACGCAAACAATACGTAGAAGTGAAGATTGCATTGTAGTATGTATTACTTTTGTACACCTTCATACACATTCTGTGTGTACCATTACTACTTGAAAAGTAATATATTCAAAACTGTACTTTGCAAGATTAATATTATTTTTAAAAGGCTATTAACTTTCCATATACTTGTCTGTATGTGCAGTTATCCATAAATAATAATACTCTCTGAAACCATTTATATTCAGAATTTAAAATGGATTTTAAGAAGTATTAAATATGAGTCCCGCTCTTTAAGTATCACAAAAACTTCCCCATGAAATAATGACATTCATACACTCTTAACCCGCCTCGGTGGCGTAGTTGGTTAAAGCGCTAGTCGTGTTGAGCTCGACTGCTGAGGACGGGGAGATCGAGGTTCGAATCTCGGTCGGGTGAACTGGGGGTGGTTTTTTCCTAAATGGTTTTCCAATCTCCATCCACGCAAATGCGGGTTCACTTCCTCTAAGTTCAACCTTCCCAATTCTTAATTCATTAGCGTAATTAGTACTTAAGCGTATAACCCGAACGGGTAATAAGACGCGGTGCTAAATATTATTATTAATAATAATAATAATAACATACACTCTTGGTGAGAAAAATTACGTAACACAGGGCGCGATAAATGTCTCGACATTCGTTATAATTTATAGCACGTGAACAACGCATGAATGGTTGGTTAGTGAGCGATAACGGCGTTCCTGGAAAACTTCGAGACAACACTCGACTCGATATTCATGCGGAATATTTCACTGAATGAAGTGAGACATCTTAGAGGGTGCTTGCTCAGGTGGGACGCGAGAAAAGGGCAGGGTGTTTGCAGTTTTTATAACAAAATATTTATTTGGCCAAAATAAATCAAATATTGCTTCAATAAAAATATAGAGTTTTATCTTTTTCTCATGGTGATATCAACAATTCTTGAATACCTGCAATGAACATAGCAGCATTAGAGGAGAAACTTTTTAAATAGAGAGAAAAAGTTGTCATTATATTCCAGGACATCCTTGACAGAAATTCAAGAAATTTTGAAGTCACCATGTGAAGAAAATTAAACTCTATATTTGTATTGTGGCAAGGTTTGATCTATTTTGAATACAAAAGTTTCTATACAAAAACTTCAAAAACAGTTACCTTTTCTTGCGTCCCCTATATTTCCACCTTAGGGGGGACGCGGAGGATGCGACAAAAACGCAAAAACCACGTTGTTTATATGGGTGACCCAAATTCGCTAACTTTTGCGACCAAATTGGTGTCGCTAAGATTTAGTCGCGTTGTCTGGACACTCCGACAAAGCCTTGCTTTCTGGCGTCCTGGTTGCGTAGATCACTTAACGTAGTTTTGATTACTTTACTATATTAACGTAAGTATGTTGTTGTTGGTATGCCGTGTTTCGTTAAGTGTCGTCAGGGTAAACAGAACGTATTCAAACTGTCCCTACGATATGTTCTCCTACTCTAGGTCTCCCATTTGACCGTACATAGGTTCTGTTTTACACGGGAATGTATCTCCTATGAGTGTTCTATTGAGTGTTCCGAACAATTTATACTATTTTTGATTACACCCCTAGTGACACTCTATGCCACGCCACTGGAAGTTGTACATACACCCTGATTTTATTAAGAATCCCGTTCTGGAAGGTCTTATTTCTTACCAGAATAAAACTGTTTACTATTATTTTGGTAGGAAAAAATCCTTCCAAAGTGGAAGTCTATTCTGGAAAGCCTTTCACCCAACGAAAATATTACTATTAAGTAGGATTTTGGTAGTAAATATGGCCTTACAGAACCGGCTCCTTCCAAAAACAAAGTATACATGTCCTTGTCTTTTTTTCTAGCACCTCGTCTTACTACCCGTTTGGGTTACACACTTATGTACTAATTACGCTAATAGTTTTAGGGATTATGAAGGCTATATTTAAAGAAAGTGTACCCGCATTTGCGTGGAAGGAGAGTGGAAAACAATTAGGTAAAACCACTATCAGTACACCCTAGCGAGATTTGAACCTTGATCTCCCCGTCATTGGCAGTCTGTTCTACTCCAAGAGTAGTGCGTTAGGCCACGCGGCCACCGAAGCGTTTCATCTGTCTATTCTCGGAGCAATATTCCAGTCGTAGCTTTTTTTTTAGCACCGCGTCTTACTACCCGTTCTGGTTATACACCTATGTACTAGTTACACTAACGGGTTAGGGATTAGGAAGGCTTAATTGAGAGTAAATTCTCCCGCCTTAGCGTGGAGAGAGAGAGAGTTGAAAACCGTTTAGGGAAAACCACCCTCAATGCACCTGACCGGAATCGAACCCCTATCTCCCCGTCTTTGTCAGTCTAGTCCAACATGAAAGTAGCGCGTGGTGTTGCAATGTCGCTGTCCAGTCCGCCCCAGTGACTTGCAAGCGAATGACGTGTCAGTAGCGAGAACAAACACCTGCCACGTGACAAATCGGTACCTGGAGAAGTAAACAGTTGGTTGTCACATCAGCTCGCCACACCTGAATAACCTGACACAAGAAAACTCATGTCACAGAAACTATTGCTCCAAATTTATAGATATAGATTTTTAAATACGTACCTGTAATTAAATGAAGGCATTGTACATGTTTAACATAGATTTACTAAAAAAAATCTGTATAAAATAGTGCAAACACTCGAACATTTCTCTTAGCACCGCGTCTTACTATCGGTTCGGGTTATACACTTATGTACCAATTACACTAATGGTTTTAAGGATTAGGAAGATTATATTTAAAGGAAGTGTACCCTCATTTGCGTGGAGGGAGAATGGAAAGCTATTTTGAATAAACCCCCTTCAGTACACCCGACCGATATTTAAACCTTGATCTCCCCGTCATCTGCAGTTGGTGAAAGTAACGCGTTAGACCATACGGCCACCGAAGCGGGGGATTTTATTGCTGTTTCTTAGTAATTAAATAAAAGCTGTTTGAATAATATGCTACAATCCAACTAAACTAACTGAAACAACTGAATTTCTGTAAGAGATTCACGGATAAACCGTAAACAAGTACAAAAAAAAACTATAATCATTAAAATTGGAATTATTAAATAAATTTAATGTAATTGTAATTTTTTTTTAACTAGACGAAAGTAAATACTGAAGGATTCTATTTGGTATGAAATTATATAGTAAAATTAATCAGACTATGAATTTTTGAGGAAAAGATCGAAAATTCTGAGTACTCAAATTTTTAGAATTTTGTAAAAATCTTCGAGTTAAGTTTGAGCAGCTACTAAATAAAGCTCAACTTTAACTTGAATTTTCGAGAACTTAAACAACCCCAATACAAATTATAATATATAAACTCACTTTCCCTTCAATATCATCTTAATATTTGAATGGAAAGGGGCGAAAGTTTATAAGTGTAGCCTTAGAGGGTCCATGTATATGATACCAAATAAGTTTGTATCGGTCAGTGTAGGACTACCACTATTTATTTATTTTTAGTCTACTAATAGTATAAAATTTGTTTCTATTAGCATTACGTCAAATTAAAATTATCCTCTTTACAAAATGTATGTGTCTAATAACCCAGGTTAAGGTTGGGTTGTAGTAAACGCAGGTTAAGGTAAGTGTTTTTGCATTTTTTATATTAAAACCTTTTTTTTTGCCAAAATAAATAAAATATTTCTCCAGTAGAAACATATAGTTTAAATTTCTTCATAAGGTGATATCAACAGTTGTTGAATGTATGTTAAGGGTGTCACGGGATTTAATGACAAATTGTTCTCTTCCTTTAAAAAATGTATCATCTAGTTCCGTTATACTAATTAAAGATATTCAACAACCGTTGATATCATCACCTTGGGAAGAAAATTAAACTTTGTGTTTATACTGGAGAAATATTTGATTTACTTAGCCAGAAAAAGTTTTGCTATAAAAACTGCAAAAAAACACTGCCCTTAGCTCGGGTTCCTTACATCCACACCTTAAATTGGAGTTATGTCACTCTTACAACCAATACTTGGCTATCAACGTTGACCTTTTCACCTGAAATGTCGGCTCATAATGACAATTACAAGGAGAGAGATAGAAGAATAAAAGTATCTGGATGCCCACTAAAACATAACAAAACTTGTCTATCGTCGGTAATGAAATGTCTTGGCGGACCCTTGTACAAGCTTCCCCCCACCCCCCTTTTCCCACATGAGTGAGTACACAAGTATCTTAATTACAGGTCATTACTTGCAACTGCGCACTCGACTGGAGAGTAGCAGGGCGGCAGACAAGACAAGAGGTGTGGAGTTCGTGTCCTCTTCTGTACACAACGGTCGTTCCACTCATTCTGTCTCCCAATGTGATTACATTTAGGTCTTTAATGGATTCCATTACTTATTGGTCTTTTTATACATTTGTTTATTTACTGTGTGTTTATATCTTAACTTGTATGAGCAGCTATCGCCCGTTTTCGGAATAGTATTTTTTTTAAACTAATCTCAACTCTACTATAACCGGTCCTGCACCATACAAATAGACACTCAATTACTATGACCTCATTCCTCCTCCTCCACAAAAAGGGATTAAGGTTTTTTTTTAGAAAAAAAGTACAAACCCAAATGAGAAATCTATTGATCAAAGAAGAATCTAAAGCTAGATGGTAGGTAGAGATATGCGAACAACCAACATCAGAAATCAGTCGGCCGCGTATCTGTCTAGTGATCTAAGGGTCCCAGTTTCGATTCTTGGCATGGCCGAAAAATGTATCATTGGTGAAATGTGGGCTTCCCCTTCCACAGTGATAAATTAAAGGCTGAGGTCTGGGTGTTGTGCATATTCTAAATTCAAGTTAATTTATAAATCGTGTGCTGATATAATCAGTCTGTTCAGAAAGTGAATTTTAATTAGACCTACCTCAACTAAATGAGAAAAGCAAAATGAGGTTGGACTGGTCATGATGGAAGACTAAATTAGGCTTATAGTTGATATTCGAGGGTCAGTCAATCCCTCATTAGACCTTAACCCCTCGTTATTAGATTTATTTGAGATTAGTAGACTCCTGAGAGTGGATTATAGATACGGTCCTTAATCAAACAGAGGATATAAGCGTGTGATGACAGAATGGATACCGAGATATGGACAAAAAAACTAAGACAGACGGATAAGAAAGAAAGAAAGACAATCTAAAGAATGTAGATAAGAATTTACACCATTCTCTTCCCCCTTAATCTTATTACTTCCATATATATATTAACAATAATAAGGTGATATGAGGAAGGTATGATTTAGAGAAAGTGTATACGCATTCATCTGAAGGATGAGTAGGAAACTATTTATGGCCGTGTCCGAATAGTCTGCGCATTACACACTTACGCACTTTACCGCACACTTTAATAGGCCTAACACACGTTTCTGGCGCCCCTAAGTGGGTAGGGTGCATAAAACTATTCAGGCAGCACAGTACACTTAGAGCTACCTAGTGGCCACTCATGAAAGCTGTGTTTCCATGACAAAGATATTGATTTTTATAGTGTTTTCTAATTTGCCATATGTGCATTCTTTGGAGACCATAGACTCTAAATATACTTCACTACACAAAGGAAACTCTTCTCAGGTCCACGAAAAACGCAGGCCTACAAAAAAAATATGTAAAACATTTCTACATACTTGGACCACTCTACTTAGCAATCTTATATCAATAGGATATCATTCTTAATTATTTATAAACTATTATTTATAATTTCACTAAACATATTTTTTGAGCTAAAGATATTAAAATATATTAAAATTAGATTTTTGTATATAAAACTTAAGAATGCTTAGCCTATTGATACATGTAAATTAACAAATTACACAGCAAATATCTTTTCTAAATAAGAGTTTACGTTTATTTATCCCATTTAAAACCTATTTTAACTTAAGTGCGCTTTAAGGGGTGTATAAGCACACTTTAAGAGAATTCGATGGTTGCGGCCCCGAAGTACGCGGGTACAAAACAGCGCAACCTCGTAGTCCCAACATAGAGCCGGTACAAAACAGCAATCGTAGTCCCAACATAGAGCCGGTACAAAACAACGCAACCTCGTAGTCCCAGCATAGAGCAGGTACAAAACAACGCAACCTCGTAGTCCCAACATAGAGCAGGTACAAAACAGCGCAACCTCGTAGTCCCAACATAGAGCAGGTACAAAACAACGCAACCTCGTAGTCCCAACATAGAGCCGGTACAAAACAGCGTGATGAAGTTGGACGGCTGTTCAATCCAGTAACCTACCCATTCCTGCCAAACAAAATAAAGGAAACATACACTCGACTTTATACGGCAGTTGAGGGTTGCGCTCTTTTGTACCCACTTTTCACTTGCGCTATTATGTACCCACGCTCTTCGGTAGCATATTCAATTCGAGCACCATAAAAAATTACTTCAGATATTACCATTTTAAAGCCAGTAAAGTGCACAAGTGCGAAGTGCGCAGATTATTGGGACACGGCCTATGAAGTAAACACCCTCAGTCGAGCCCAGGGGATGCCCGAATGTACAAATCGTGCATTCTTTTCATTGAGGGTTTTTCCATGTCTCGATGAGATGAGGGGATGATGGTATTGAATATGATGGGATGAAGCCAATGAATATCTTAACCTAACTTAACCTAATTAACCGAAATTTGGTGACAATGGGAATTATTTTCCTTTATGAGAAAAATCCCTGAACACCAGCCGGAGAATTGAACCAGGACCTCTAGGTCAGCAGCCAGGAGCTATGACCACTATATCACGAGGCCATTAACTAGTTTGTGATGACTGTTTTTTTAATGTATAATTGTACGAAAGAGTCTTTAACCATTTTATTAAAAGTGTATATCTGGGAAGTGTTTTGCATGTTAAAAAAACTCTATTTGTGTACCGTAGAAATTGTATTTAATGGTAGTGTACTAATAAACGATTTTTGAAAATTTTGTTTCCAAACAGTAACAAGATAAAATATGAACGATCGTGTAGAACCATACCCTTATCAGAAATAATTAGATAACGCCAAAATGTTTTATCGGGCTATTACCAAGCTCTCCACGAGTTGTTCTAACCGGCGAGTACTTATGTACCAACTCAATCTTTACTTTGAACACTTGCTACGAAATAAATGACCCATCATTTAAAAGTTGGTAATACGTTGGATGTATCCAATCATAGCTACTCCGACCGTGAAAAAGCGACTGTGACCAATTGCGATGTAACAGTCTAGTCTCTTGTTCATTTATCATTTCGAAACCTTTCCACGTACCTCCGCGTCTCACATGAACCCTGTGTTGTTAATTAATTAACTTATATTGACTATCCCCACAACTTCTCGGATCAACAACTCAAATTAACCATGATGAGAAGCACTTTAATTTTATTGATATCACTCAGATTACTACCAGCGCTTCTAGGTAAGGTTTCACGTACTTTATTTATCTTTGTTCGTGTGTGTGTATGTGTGTATCTGAAGATTTGTATTTTACGAAGATAATAAAGCTAGTTCAATTCCTACATAATTAAACTACATCGAGCATGCATTGAAACAGTCAAATTAGATACTAATTAAATATTAAAAAATCTAGAGAAAAATGTGTACTTTAAATGACTCATTTTAGTATAACCCTTCAAAACTATTAAATATTTTCGAGCAAGCTGCCCATTATTTTTTTATGTATTATTTTAAGCACTTAAAATGACTGAGTTATTAGCATGCTCTATCTCATGGTTATATACGACATTAGTACAGTCCAATTTTCATAGAAAGGGTCTTTCTTATCTGTCTACTAGATAAGTTACTAGATCTACTTTCACGTATCCATACGTCAGGATTTGCAATATTTTGATAACAGCATGGACATCGGATTAATCCAGCGATATCCTGAGCTCTAATAAAGTTTTTCCTAGGCGATGGCCGAGAGAGTCAAGACTTTGTGGTTCAAGCGACCTCTGAGAGATTCTCCTGACTTTGAATCTCGGTCAGAACAGATTTTATTCCTTCCTAGAGAAGTAGTGAATTCACAACAGGACGAACCTTTCTGACAGTTCTAAATGAACTGACTTTTATGTATTCATACTCAAAATCATGTGTTGTGCAGCTGTATCCACTTAAAAAATGTATGGCACTAGTTTTCACAAATTTAGGGTATAAATAATTATCTACTCTCAATGTTATCTATTCTGCAAGTCTTATTTTTTCTAAATGGTATTTTACCGACGGCAACTTGTCTAGAGGGCCAACTGGAGGTCGGCAAAACAAAACAAAACAAACTCATCGTTTCTCCACTCTACTTTTACCTCTATTTTTTTTGTCTAGACATCTTGTATTTATTCCATAAAATCAACCTTCATCAAACTCGCTTCGGTATCCACGTGGTCTAACGCGCTACTCTCGCAGTAGACTAGACTACCGATGACGGGGATATCGAGGTTCGAATCTCGGTCGGGTGTACTGAGGGTGGCTTTTCCAACCCTCTGGATCCGTAACCAAGAACTCTGACCGCAAGACCACAGAGTCACAAAGATCGACTTTTAATGACGATGCAGTTATATGGCGCAATCGACTGAAATTTGCCGCGAGATCGACCGGTCGATCGCGATCTACATCTTGCAGACCCCTGGTCCATACCAGTGATGTGGTGTTCCCCATGGGTGCATCCCTCGCTCCAAATCTTACTATCTTCCCGGGCTATCCGCTAATTTTACACTAATGAGGTTGGGGCGAGACAGATAAAATGTATACAAATGTACCCACAGCTAAGCGAATAGAGAGAGTACGAAACCATTTTGGGGAAAAAACACCTTACCACACCTGTCTGGGATTCAAAACCTGACCTCCATGTCAAGAGCATATCGGACAAAACGAGACTGACACCTTTATTATCGTGCGGTGTGGAGGTATTTTATATATTAAAAAAAGACTACACATACATATATTTAACACGGGTTAAGGTTATACGCCTATATAAAAATTATGCTAATGTATTAAAGAAGCGGAAGGTTGAATTTAGAGGAAGTGCACCTGCATTTGCGTGGAGGGAGAGCGGAAAACGATTTAGGAAAAAATATCATCAGTACACCCGACTGGGATTTGAGCCGCAATATTTCCGTCATCGGCAGCCTAGTCTATTGCAATAGTGACGCCTTAGACTATGTGGCCACCGTCAACAATCTCACCTGGGTTAAGCACCTGTAAATACAAGGTATTCTAAAACAAGATACCGTTGGTCTAAACACTTGACCGTTTGTCTTAAGAAGTGACTTTTGTATTTCTCAATTGTCGAGAGTACCAAGAGATGCTGCTGTCTCCAAATGGAGGGTCCTTCTCTCTCTTTCTTTCGGTCGGAAATGGACCGTAGCTTATCTCGACCAGGCTCGACAATTGAAGGCCGCACTGCGTCATTGAGGGACCCCACCTTCTCATGATGCATCCAGAAGGTTTGTATTGTTGTAGGGTGCCCTGCAACGTGGGAGCTCTTGCCCCCCACCCCACCACCCTCTCGCCACGGCTAAGTACTTTTAGACTAGTCAGATCCATAGTTTAGAGGCTCATGGTTCGATTCCGAGAGTGCTAATAGAGATTATTGAAAAAGTCGAGACGAGGGTTCAAGGTCCTTGGTCGTCATATTAAAAGTTGTTTAGAGTTTTTATAACTATAGTAATTCATTTATAATCTGAATTAAATGTTATTTAAATATTTTATTATATAATTCCATAATTTTTTTTAAAGTTTAGCAGTTTAGTACAATAAACTTAAATTCATTTTATAACAGTGTATATTGTGAATATTTCGTACCATTAATTTACGCCTTTACGTTAAAAATGACCAGAAATGTATAAATTGCATAAAAAAAATAATGGCTATTCCTGTAAAAAAAGTAGACTACAAATAAAAAGGGTGTCTGGTTATTTTTCTTACAAAGGGGAGAAGGGTGTCCAAAACGGCCAAAAATGTGCCTACGTAGTAGTACTTGAAGACGCCGAATGTAAAGATGGGTAAATTATACAGCTATCCATAAGAAAGTAATATTATAAGCTTTTGATAAATTTTTAAACGCACTTTTTATTTAATAAACCAAGTTTTAGCGACTTTCAATCAATGTTGGTGATCGAAAGTGGGCTTTTTATAAAAATTAAGGTTTACCAACACTAGAAATTTGACTACGCTAGTTCCACGAAAAAATTAACTACGGTATCTAAATTTATGAAATAATAAGACCTTATATTTTAGATTTTATCTTGAGTAGCTATGAAGCCAGAACTGATAAATCGGTGTGTATGATTTCTAAAACTATGTTTCTGTAGCCATACAACTTTATAAATATTTTGTAGAATGAATGATTTATTAAGTTAATGAATTATGTATGAATGAGATGAAACGTATAGTAATTCATCAGATAAAAATGATAGCGAGTCTGGTTTATTTGTATGAAATTGTATGATTGCTTAGTTACTAAGATTTATTTTATTCTTATTTTCGTTTATTGAGTTACTCCTTTTAAACTTAAAATATTTACTAATTATGAATCATTTTGTAATCTAGTTAAGTGTGAGACTAGGGGTTTTACCTTCATCTCACTAGAATAAATAAAGACATATAAATACATATTTTTTTTAATGCACGCACCCCACCGGGATTTGATCGATGGGATCCCCGTCAAAGGCGATCAAGTGTAAAGCAAGTATTGGACCACTCATCTAACATTGTGGGTTCTAAAATAATAGTCGACAAAAGAGGAGAAAAAAAAATATTAAAGCAAGTCTTGGACCACTCATCTAACATTGTGGGTTCTAAAATAATAGTCGACAAAAGAGGAGAAAAAAAAATCTTGATGGGAAAAGGATTGGAAATGGACCGGGGACCGGAGGGGGAAAAAAAAAGTAAATGGTTTTAGTCAACCACGGTCTAAATTACCCATAATTCGTGTGACAAGCGCATTTCAGTCTCATTTCTGTCAGTTGGAAATCATTGTGATTTTCTTTTTCCTTTTCGATGAGAGCCCCGTTTATCGAACTTAGATAAAGTCTTGAAACTGGTAAATTGTAGTTGTATGATTGGTCATCCTGAGTGTTCGCTCGGAGACTGAGGTTTAGTTCGTGGATTAAGGAGTATTAAACTTACACAAGGGTTATGAACCATTACTTGACCTATCCGTTCACTATGAACAGTACAAAACGTAGAGAAACAGCTTAGAAAGATGGCATTAATAATTTTACCTTCCCATATAGAAAATGTATTGTGATCGTGAGAGTTTTAGACTTGAAGTTTCAAGGGGGGAGTGTAGGGAACGCCATCTAAGGGCCGTATTTTCGTGATTTTTAAAACAAAACTATTTTTGGGAGGCAAAATAAATAAAATATTGTTCCAGTATAAGCATAGGGTTAAATTTTCTTCATATGGTGACATCAACAGTTTTTGAATATCTGTCACGAGATTAGCGGTATTAGATGAGAAACTTTTTAAATGAAGAGAAAAGTTTGTCATTAAATTCCAGGACACCTTGACAGATATTTGACAACTGTTGATATGCCCATGTAAAGAAAAGTAAACTCTATGTTTATGTTGGAGAAATGTTTTATTTATTTTGACCAAAACAATGTTTTGATATAAAAACCGCAAAATACTGCCCTTAACTCATGTTCCATGCACTCCACCTTAAGTATCCCCGAAATCAAAAAAGTGGGTCTCACTGTCCCCATGTAGGCCTCTGTCTGTACTGTACCTTCATATATATATAAAAGCAAGTCTTGGACCACTCATCTAACATTGTGGGTTCTAAAATAATAGTCGACAAAAGAGGAGAAAAAAAAATCTTGATGGGAAAAGGATTGGAAATGGACCGGGGACCGGAGGGGGAAAAAAAAAGTAAATGGTTTTAGTCAACCACGGTCTAAATTACCCATAATTCGTGTGACAAGCGCATTTCAGTCTCATTTCTGTCAGTTGGAAATCATTGTGATTTTCTTTTTCCTTTTCGATGAGAGCCCCGTTTATCGAACTTAGATAAAGTCTTGAAACTGGTAAATTGTAGTTGTATGATTGGTCATCCTGAGTGTTCGCTCGGAGACTGAGGTTTAGTTCGTGGATTAAGGAGTATTAAACTTACACAAGGGTTATGAACCATTACTTGACCTATCCGTTCACTATGAACAGTACAAAACGTAGAGAAACAGCTTAGAAAGATGGCATTAATAATTTTACCTTCCCATATAGAAAATGTATTGTGATCGTGAGAGTTTTAGACTTGAAGTTTCAAGGGGGGAGTGTAGGGAACGCCATCTAAGGGCCGTATTTTCGTGATTTTTAAAACAAAACTATTTTTGGGAGGCAAAATAAATAAAATATTGTTCCAGTATAAGCATAGGGTTAAATTTTCTTCATATGGTGACATCAACAGTTTTTGAATATCTGTCACGAGATTAGCGGTATTAGATGAGAAACTTTTTAAATGAAGAGAAAAGTTTGTCATTAAATTCCAGGACACCTTGACAGATATTTGACAACTGTTGATATGCCCATGTAAAGAAAAGTAAACTCTATGTTTATGTTGGAGAAATGTTTTATTTATTTTGACCAAAACAATGTTTTGATATAAAAACCGCAAAATACTGCCCTTAACTCATGTTCCATGCACTCCACCTTAAGTATCCCCGAAATCAAAAAAGTGGGTCTCACTGTCCCCATGTAGGCCTCTGTCTGTACTGTACCTTCATATATATATATACGTTCACACATCAAGGCCAAATGATAATCTCAATTCGAATCCTGAAATTAAGGATAGTTTTATGAAGAATGGTTTTTGAAAATTTTAATTATTTTTTTTATATAACTACTTTTTGACAATTTTGTTAAAAATGTATATCTGAAAAGTATTTCAAATGATAATAAAAAAAATTGTTGTCTTGATGAGGAAAATTTACCAAGGAGTAGTTTACTAAAAATATTCTTGAGAATGTTGTCACATACTAAGTCTCGGGTTCGATTTCCGGTGGTATCATAAGTTGTTTTTTTCCCCAAAGGACGATTGTTCCTATGGTTGGATAATTAGGCTTAAGTTAGATATAAGACCTCTACTGGCGCCACATAATCACCATCATCATCACCACACTATCTCATCGGGGTGAAGTGGCTTCCCAACCCTAGAAGACGGTTACATATCCGCCACTTTCAGTAGAAGACCAGGAATATCTACTAGCCGACCAACCTTGGTGGCATAATCTATGAAAGTATATAGGCCTACGTTTGTGTCTATCTATTTAGTTTACTAATTTTCACACACTCGCACTCTCGATCACGTGGTCAAATACATCAAAACCGCAATCACTCGACATTATGTCGAACTCGTCTAGTCTAGTTCTACAATGACGGGGAGGTCAGGGTTAGAATCCCAGCCGGCTGAGCTGAGGGTGTTTGTCCTGAACGGTTCCTTCGCGTAAAATTCCGTCACGCGAATTCCTCATTCCAAGTAAAATGTGGACAACCCTCATCGGTGGTCACATGGTATTACGCAAGATTCTAACGTTATACAATAATTATACTTAGCACCGCTTCTTACTACCCGTTCGGGTTATACGCTTAATTATTAATTAGGCTAGTTGGCTAGGAATTGGGACGGTTGTATATAGAGGTAGTGAACCTGCATTTGCGTGGAGAAAGAGTGGAAAACCATTTAGAGAAAACCACCTCCAGTTCACCCGATCGAGATTCGAACCTCAATCTCCACGTCCTCAGCAGTCTAGCTCAACACCTCTAATGTTAGACTGGATTGCTGTTGACGGAGAGATCGGGGTTTGCATCCTGGTCAGCTGTAGCGATGTGTTTTTTTTTTACTAAATTGTTTTCCACTTTCTCTCTTTTTACAAATGTGGGTATATTTCATGAAAGAGCTTAACTTTCTAATCCTTATTCCAGTCGCATAATTTTTTTAGCACCACGTCTTACTACCTTTATTGTCTATGCACCTATTTACTTATTATGCTAATGTTCTAAGACTGCGAAAGGTTTTAATTTACAGGAACTGTACACGCATTTGCGTAGAGGAAGAATGTAAAACCATCTAGGAAAACTTACCCTCAGTAGACCCCACTAAGATTCGAACCCCAATATCCCCATCATCTAGAGTTCAGTGTAATACGAGAGTGACGCCTAAATACCATACAGCCACTGAAGGGGGTATTTAGAGTAATTAATGTGTGGATATACACCTGATTCGGTGACCACATGGTCTAAAGCATCACGCTCGTGTTAAAACTAGTCTGCTAATGACAGGCAGATTAGGGTTCGAATCCCAGTTAAGTGTACAAAGGGTAGTTTTTCCTAAATGGTTTTACACTGTTCTTCCATGCTAATGCTGGTACATTTCCTTTAATTTCAACCTGCCTCGTCCCTAACTCACTAGCGTAATTAGTATATGTGCGTATGAGCTAAATAGATAGTAAGACGTAATGAAAATAAAATTCTAATATATTTGATGGGTAGTAAGACGCTGTGCAAAAAAAAGGCACACACCTAGTTCTACTGGATGCCATGGCTCTTAAATGATGAGAAACAACATTCCTGGGTGTTGTATATTCAGAGCCATCTCGAATACATTCTCCATTCAGGGAAAAACCATTTGAGATGCTCAAGAATGCACTTAGGGATACTGGGCCCGAACCCATTAGTAACGTCACCACGACGAGCCCCTCCCCCTTTATTGATATCTTACACATGCACTTCAAGGAATATGGTTTTATAAGAAAGGAGTGTACATTATAAACATTAATATGACCTTGATCTTTACATTCAAGTAACCTTCACTAATAATACATTCAACTAACATCGTTTGTTCGCCAAATGGTTATTCATGTTTTATGGTTTCAGATAATTATGTTTGTTACTGAGATTATTTATTAATCTTATTATTTACACACCAAGGCCGTAGTCAGCGGAGGTTTCGGGGATTCAATCCCCCCCCCCCCCCCCCCC
>CABFWB010000086.1:321442-350199 GCA_902151455.1 Timema bartmani
TCACCTGCGCGCCGCTCACTATCCCAATGGTCGCAGCAGTCAAGTGAGCGTTGTCCCATTTGTCACAAAGCATTCTCGCTGGTCATTGGTCGTGGGTAGCACAGCTGGTCACCCAGTGCGCGGTGGCCCTTATACTCAAACAAGTGGACCGACGGTGTAACACGTGTATTTGTATGGAGCAGCAAGTTTTGGGGGGCGTCAAAAATGTAGGAAATTATCGTGAAACAATGTGAAAATAATTTATTTTTTTTAAAAGTTTTCATTTATTCCTTCCTTGTCAGAAGAACCTTTCTTTCTCCAAATCCCCTAAAATAACAAAAAAAAAAGGTAAGTCTTAATTCCAAATTGATGAGTTGGCAACATAGGTCACAGTTGATAAGCTGAGAATGTTCAGTTGTTTCTGAGTGAAAATCACAGTAAATCGATTTTAAGCAGTGTTATGGTGATAAGTGTTTTTATTTATTGTTTTGCTTGTTTTACGGAAATACAGTGCTCCAGTAGTTATTAAATGAACTTCGGTCATTCTTCACTTATATGTTAAGGCATAGTCTTTGATGAACGTGTGGGAAATCGTAAGCTAAAATTGAGTGGTAGAATGATCGCGAGCTATCAGATAACCTATCCATCTTCTACTCGGGAGGGCTTTATTATGTTATAAGATGAATTAAACAACCAAGCTATTACAGTTGCTAATTATGGCTAAATACCATAGATCATTCGATCGATCAATGGCAGTTGACAAATTTCCGCACGTTCATCAAGGACTCTGCCTTAAAATATGAGTGACAAATGACTCTGAGAACGGGACGGCTCCTGTTTGTTCGGTGGTTAGAGCATTGGTGTGATAAGCCAAAGGTCCGCGCTTCAATTCTCGTGTCAAAGATTCATTTTTTCAATTTAAAGAATATGACAAATGGTAGTTAAAACAGAACCACACTACGCTCAGTCAGTAAATATTCAGAGGCCCTGACGTGTAGTAAGACGCGAGGCACTTAAGAATAGACTTCTGCTATGTTATAGGCGCTGACTGCTGCCATATCATAAGGATCCAGTGCAGTAATTACGCTCGTCCTGTGTTGTAGGGCCGAGATGAGGCGCAGTAAATTGGCCCCATAGTTGCACGTACCGGCCGCCCTCCCCCGACCGACCTCTAGCTAGCTACACAGCCCACTTGCCAGAATGTAGCAGCGTCGTGTGTGGTACTGTACCCACTAACAACTAGGCTAGTCGTCCAGCCACCTACACTCATTCCTTTCAGCTTATTGAAGACGACCGCGAGTTCGGTTTCCTGGTGGATAAGACATATATATAAACAAACATAAGTTAAAAAATTACACCTGAACACGAGAATTGAGCCCAGTCTTAGTATATTGGGTTTGGTACACATAAGTTCTAAGAGAATCTAAACTAGGTCCAAGTATTTTGGAAATGGCGCATCAAAGCTCTAAGAGAATCTAAACTAAGTCCAAGGATTTTGGAAATGGTGCATCAAAGCTCTAAGAGAATCTAGACTAGGTCCAAGGATATTGGAAATGGTGTACCAAAGCTCTAAGAGAATCGAATCTAGGTCCAAGGATATTAGAAATGGTGCACCAAAGCTCTAAGAGAATCGAATTTATGTCCAAGGATATTGGAAATTGTGCATCAAAGCTCTAAGAGAATCGAATCTAGGTCCAAGGATATTAGCTATTGAGAATGATGTACCAAAGCTTTGAGAGAGTTGAACTAGGTGCCAGAATATTGAAATTTGTACACCAAAGCTCTAAGAGACTCGACCCCAGGTCCAAGAACATTAGGCTTGGTGCGACAAGGTTCTACCACTGAGCTATCCAGGTTCTTCCTGGATTCATTGTCACACGTCACATTATTTTAAGGCTGAATTCATTAAGGTCGTGTGAGGGCGTCACGTCAGCTAGTTTATAGCTGTCAGAAACACCAGCCTCGGTCACTAGCGGTAACCCCTATTGGTGTATTTATGCAAATTAGAGAACATTTCCAATTATATTAATTTTTAGAATAAAATCTTATTAATTGAGAGGGTACAAATAGTATCCCAACAAAAAATAAAATAAATATCAACACACAGACTGTAAATCATTGTAATAAAATAAATCACTGTAATAAAATGTTAAAAATAGCTCGACACTCGTTCGAACACCTTTAACATTTAGTGGCAATCATAATAGAAGGTCACACAGCATATTACTGCCGGTAAAACTCATTGAAGATTCCATCTGTAAGTAAATGTCGTCATTGCTTGTACAACCATGTCCGTAATCTTGAGATACCTTTAGATAAATTATTGTCTTGTATATGTATACTAGCCTGTTTGTCTCATTAGATACGTATCTAGTGATTATTTTTAGTATAAACGTTTGAATACAAAAGTTACCTGAAGTGGGATGGAGTAACGCACGAATTTACAGTTTTCATGACAAAACACCACAGGCTTATTGGATTATTGCTTAGGTAGATGAAGTTAATCTAATTTTATGCACATAGTAATAACAACATTTCTTGAATATTTTCCATAGGGAGTTTGGAATTCTACTAAAAAATATTTTAAAAGAGAGGGAAAAGATCCTGTTTATATTTCTCGATATTCATGACCAAATTTAAAAGAACAGTGGAAATAGCTTTGTGGTCTATATAATATTAAACTAAATGTAACAAATGAAACAATGTCTAATTTATTTTGGTTTAAAACTTTTTTTGTTACAAAAACTGCAAAAACACGAACTTAAATATTTCATATTACTTTAAATGTTCCAAATACATAATAACTCCCCTTACACCTGTTTCTTTGGTTGTTTTTATAAACAATTCCCCGTATTTTCCCAGTTTTTTCCCTGACATAAAATATTATTTGTGTCTTCCTGGCTGTCCTAATTTTCCAGATGCGTGGTGGCAGCCCTGATATCTAGTTGTTATTTTGCATTCGAACATCCAATTTTTCAAATCCAACCTTGTTCCTGGGGGAGAATGAACAAGTATACTGTAGCATTAATAAATTATGTTGAGAGATAAAAGTGTTGGAACGTTTTTCTGTGCATAAAAGTAATAGCAACGGCTGTGAAAACATTGCACGTATACAGCCTATCACGTGTTTGAGGAGCCGCGAGCCCAACACCACGGTGATTTACTTCAAAAGCCGATTTGAACTTTCATACTGATATAAACTGGTGTAAAGACGACACCTTTCCTTGCAAGCATTTCATGTCTACAAACCATATTTATGACGCTGTTAAAATGTGATCGTAAAATCCCATACTCTCACATTTTTTTTAATGCAATGAATTAAGGAAGGCTAGGTAATCTTATTCTACTACTGTCTATATGAACTGTTGAACCAAGGAAGATCCATGGACTATAAAATAAAAATAGTGCACATCGGCTAGCGCAATAACAGTCCAATTTTCATAGAAGGGCCGTTAGAAAATTCAAAAATATCGTTTTGAAGCCAAAATTTGTGAGTGTTTACTGTCTTATTGGTGTTATTTTACAGGTATTGATAATATTTCTCTGAAGTGACAGCTTCAGATCACATTACCTAATATACGTGAAAGTAGATCNACTATGTTCAGGAGAGCATGTGATATAGGTTTGTGATAAACATACAATTTCAATAGAAATTTTTTAATTCAAAATATCCAAAGTTCGAAATACCCCTTTCACAATCCTATATAACATTTAAGTTGTCAACATGCCTTTTTCTCAACTAATACAAAGCCTACAGCGACGAATAAGGTATCAGGGGGTAGGATTTTTTACCGACTTCTGACATAGCATACTCAGTTTACGTTAAAACACATTGTTTGTTTAAAATTTAAGCTAAAAGGAAAATCTAACAATATTTTTGTATCAATTACCGAAAATAAACTCTCTTTGCTAGTTTGCGTACACACTTCGCTGAGTATTTCATTTCAACAAATTGAATGTTCGAAAATTTCGCAAGGTAAATCAATAAACATAAAATATGCCACATAAAATCAAACACATTTTTTATATGCTATTTAAAACATACATATACAATAAATACATACATAAAAAACCAAGAAAAATTAAAACACAAAATACACAAACTTGGGAAAATTAGCAAACTAAAATTGAAGACTTAAATCAGAATTGATGAAAGCCGAACCAACACATCCCCAATATTTTGAAACCCACTCGTTGTCGGTGAATAAATTTACTATGTGTCAGTAGAGTAACTCCAGCTTTATTTGACATTCTCGGAATATGGGGTGGTTTAATAAAGATCGTTAAGTTAGGTTTGAAATGAGTACAATCTAGAAAAAGTTAACAATGTATAGGCTTCGAGTTATCCAAATATTTCCTTCTAAAATTCGAATTAAATGTTATTTTTTACCAATGATTTAAATAGAAATGTCGTGGAGAATCATGATGGGTTCGAACTATCCCATTTGTTGGATTAATCAATGTATAATTAGTCAAATCCTAATATATTATTAAAAAATTGTCCTAGTGGGCGAGGGATTCTGATACTCAGCTTGTCCTCATACTCTGACACCAAGCCTAACACCTAATTTTTAAACCAAAGGAGCCCTAGCACCATAGTAAATACATGCTAGACCCTCATAAAAAATGTACAGTGGTATTAAGACCATCCAATAGAAACAGGTAAACTTTACCTGTATTTTAGTACTTAATACTTGAATAAATATTCAAAGAAAAATTACATTTTACATCTACTTACTTGTGTAAAATGCAAACTTTAAAACAGTATTTATTTATTAGTAACTCGGGTAGGCATTATTTTGATTGGAATCCGCCTCGGTAGTGTAGTTAGCTAACGCGCATGTTTTGAGTTGAGCTAGACTGTCAATGACGGGGACATCAAGGTTCGAATCTCACTCGGGTGAACTGGGGGTTGTTTTTCCTAAATGGTTTTCCACTCTCCCTCCACGATAATGCAGATTCACTTCTTCTAAATTCAACCTTCCCAATTCCTAACCCATTAGCGTAATTAGTACTTAAGCGTATAGCTCGAACGGGTAGTAAGACGCGGTGCTGAGTATTATTATAAGTATTTTAATTGGAGTTATGGTTGTCACCTGTAAGCATAGATAATCTTCAATATTTAGTTTGTTTTCTAAGTCTAGTCTTTGTAACAGTATACAATTAAAGAGTTTCTCTCTCAAAGATATGTTGTTGCGAAACGATCAAAAATGTCAAAGCTCGTTTCTTTAGTTCAGGGTGTTCCAAAATTTTGTAATTTTTTACAACTGAAATTTTGTTTTTAAACTGTAGATATATCTACCAGTTGTTATTTATCTTTTAAATACAGTTCGTTGGCACTGGAAGATTCAACAAAAGGTATTTTCAATTCATGGTAATTTCTCTAAATGAGGAGGAAAAGAACTTCCCAATACTCGTACACTAATAATATATATGTTGCATGATTGGACCTTTATCATATTCTATTAGGATAGTTTAATTCATAAGTAAGTATTGTATGATACATGCATTGTTGCCGTTTCTACTAGAGTGAAATAGCACGATCTATGTAATGTAAAACCAACGTTAAAACACATGTTATGACAAAGCCTTTTGCAAATAGTATTTATTCAAATATGAAAGAATCAGCATTTCTAATTACTGATGTGAAAAAATAAATAAAGAACATTCTAAAATTGCCTCACGGAGCCTGAGATAAGTATGGCCGAGCCTAAGAGCTCCAAGTAGCACAGTTTTTAAAAACTCTACTCTAATAAACCACGTTCCAAGTTTTTCACCCCTATAAACGCTTTCTCATTTCTGCCAAAAATAAGGACTTAATCGCTTCGCTCTAAAAATTTTATAAATAATTTTTGACAACTCTCGTCCAATATACTCTGCCCATGTAAGTGCGCATGCTCATCGCCGTGGTGGGTATGCAATGATACTGGTATCGTTGTCGTGTGGGAAAAGGCCTGGGGCTATTTGTACTTCCTACGGCGTAATTATCTTCCCAGATTAATGGTTTTATAGCCCTCATATAAACACATATTATATAGCTTGAAGGTTAAATTGAGAAAATTCGTTTAGGTCGATTGGCCCTTTTCATTTGGCGTTGAAATGCAGAGCCATGGGAACAAACAGCTATCTTCAAGAATTGTTATTGTTTTGCAATTTTCTTTTCGGAAATGGTTTGTTTAAGAATAGAAGCCATGTTGTTTAAGTTACACATTTTATACACACACCTCCTCTATAATTTTAACAGTGATCAAATATCAATAATGTTGACATTTTTCAATAGAAAACTGCCGGCTGCATAACAAAAAATAAGAAAATGTAACATCTAATCGAAATTGATTCATTAACTTAGAAGAGGTGTTGAAAATATTACTATAAAAATTTCACCCATTCTCAAGAAAACTGATATTTCCAAACGTATGATTTTTCCGCAAGACCTGTTCGGTAGCTGTTTCCGTGATCCATTTGTTCTGGTTGGCGCGGAAGGATACTTTGGTCGGTTGTGAAGCCACGCCACTCCTTTCACCTTCCCACCCACCATCCCACAAAATAG
This sequence comes from Timema bartmani, assembly GCA_902151455.1. NCBI lineage: Eukaryota > Metazoa > Arthropoda > Insecta > Phasmatodea > Timematidae > Timema > Timema bartmani. Next base: position 327,972 of record CABFWB010000086.1, read on the forward strand.
GTTTTAGACTTGCACTCAATAGGATCAAGGGCCTTAAGGTTTGTTTTTTCAAGTTCATACATTTTAACTCAAGGTTTATTTAAATGTTTGATCTAGGAGGTAAGGATTATGAGGATAGCTATAAAATTTACCCATCATTAATGTGGAGGTAGGTTGAAAAAACTGATAAATCACAATATGGGCCCCAGTGTCACCTTCGCTTAGCCTGTGAGGTAGCAGGCTTACCTCGCATTATTCAACTATGGTACTATACATAAGATAGGGTCATAATGTAATTTATCAAGGTGAGACTGCTACCCTTCATGGTTATTGGAGCGTAACTAGCCGAGATTCGATTCTCAACCTCTTTGTCATCAGCTATCTAGTGTATTATAAGCCTGATGCCTGATGCCTGGGGGTCACTGGTGCAGGTACTAAGGCTTGTTAAATAGTAATCCATGGTTGTATAGAAACCATGGCTATATTTATAACTATGACTAAAATTCTGAAATACCACGGTGAAAAGTCAACCAATACGGAACATGGCGTTACAATGACAAATTGGCCTTGAAGCCAAAATAGCTTTTCTCAAAACATATAAAGTATAGGAACGATTAAACAAATTTCAGTTAATTATATTCAACATTAAATAAATATAACTTGGTGCCACAAAATTTCGCAATACAGTTAATGTTGGCTGAATAATTTTGGCACATGGGTAACCTTCCTTGAATGATATTTTCTTTTTTATTCTGTTTCAACGGCGTGCATGGTTTTCTTTGGCAAGACCGCTGAAGTGAAATATCGCCTCGTCATTAAACATGAGCCAACGGACTTGATTGACCGATTGAGAAATCAATTTGGATTGAAACATCTGACCTTCCACAGATCCAAAACAAGCTCACCCTTTCTTGTTGTGAGAGTTTAGCAGTCATCACTTACCTGGAAACAAATATGTTACAATTAATAATAGTTGAAACTTTAACCACCTTAACATTATTATGTATTAGGATCACAGCGTGTTTAAAGGTAGAAAGAAGTTGGAATTAATTAAAATTAAAAATCTCAAATTTACTAAACTGTACGCAAGAAAATAAATGTAAGTTACTTAAAGGTTTCAGAATATTAGAAAAGTAATCTTGCTTGGTAATAAATTATGTTGATTTTCCACCCCCTTCCTCACCAACCCTCATCCCACGGGCCAAATTCTGTCTGCTTAATTATTTTCATACCCTCCCAGTATTTCACATCAACATTTATTTCTAGTTTATTTGCACTTCCTATAAGAATAATACATCCTATAAGGTTGCAAGGATATTATAGTCTTGGTAAAAACAAAATAAAACTAGATTTTTAAAAATAGAAACACTGAATGAATCATGTTGTAGCACATATTAGCTCCCCACACAATCCCACATATGTGTTAAAAGCCTATACACACTGTAACTTAAATAAATAACACTCTTAATTACTCCACACATTTACTATATACTCGTACTTGAAGATGGAGAGTTTTCTCTGACAAATGTGCACGATTTAAAAAAAAAATCTAGGCAAGCTAAATAAAAGTTAAAGGGCATTATAATCAATTATTATTTATTTGAGGTATTTAACTTGCACCTTATAAACCAACTGATTATATGAGCACACGAGAATGTCTATGAACTAGCGCGAAAGGGCCCTACCAACTTTGTTTTGTTGGGATAGGTATTTTCACATGCCTTCCAGGGTTCTTTTACATGTCACACTCAACAAGGAACCGACGGGTTCACTTCACCTCCGAAGGAAGTTGTGCTACAGATTTTTATCGCTTAAGAAAAACCTGTCAACCCCGGTTGGGTTGTCTTATGGTGAGAACTTTACACCAAGACCACCCAGGTCGACAGTATTGTAATCAACAGCCAGGTCTCTAGTAGGTGTTTTTTTTAGCACCACGTCTTACTACCTGTTCGGATTGTACGCCTGTGTATTAGTTACACTAATGTGTTGGGGACTAGGAATGTTTAATTTATAGGAAGTGCACCAGCATATGCGTGGAGGGAAAGGGGTGGAAAACATCAAGGGGAAACCACCCTCAGTACACCCAACTGAGATCGAACCTTGATCTCCCCGTCTTCAGCAGTTTAGTTTATTGCGAGAGTAGCACCTTAGACTATGCGGCCACCGAAGTGGGTTTCTTAGTGGGTATTGGAGCAGGCTAATGCGTGCAGTAACAAAATAATTACTATTGTATTTCGTAAGCAGGGCTTGGACTTTGATAACCTAAAAATGATTTTTAAAAATTACTTATAAAATTATTAAAAAATTTCAAAAAAGTCTTTAAATTTACAAAATATTAATAAAAATTTGTATTAAGTGCACACGCCTAAATCAAACACGCACTTTACAAATTGAAACTAAAAAATATATATACATTGAAAAGCCTCAAATAAACTTTTGCATTCTGCTAAACGTAGTTATTGGTTTATAAATATTTGTTTCAGGTAATGGCTATCCCATCCCAACACAAACCCGATCCAGCCTAGTTGCAATGTCTCACCAGGAATGTGTATTTTACAAGCAAAGAGTATACACCATATTGTCATTCCGACAACTGTGTGTTGAAAATTTTTTTTTGGATTTATGCAAGAATTAAATATCAATAGAATTAAAAAAATATACTTGTCATAAATACCTAAAAAAATGCCAACAAATGACGCCAACCAAGAGAATACAGCCTAAAAATGCACGATGAAAAAATTATCAAAGAATAATCTATCAAAATAAGTTTTAACAACTTTAAGATGATTAACAAAATTTATGTACACATGAGCATTGTATGTAGAACTGTAAGTTATGAATAGATATCTATGTTATTGAAACAGGTAGTATGCATTGTACATGCCGGCAAACATGCAATCCTACCTGTGGTTTGTATTTTATAGATTTATAGATGCGTGTTCCATTTGTTCTTGTCTGATAACAATCTGTGGTTGTGTGCCCACAGCAGCAGGCAGATGGCTGATCATGCCAAGATGCTATCAAAGAGAGTAGTAAATACCAATATCTCCCAATACTTCCTCCACACCCTTTAATTGGTACTTGTTTTCAAGGTATTAATAACACCACGCGCCGGTAGAGTTTGCTCACTGCCAACGCGCTTTACTATAAACAAGGAGACCAGGGTTCGAATCATGGCTGTGTGCGCTAAAGTTGTTTATTTTGATGAGCGGTTCTATTCTATATAAAAGATAATTCTAGTTCATTTATTTGAAAACACCTTCCCTAGGCTGTCTTTAAATTGATTAGTGTAAACATATGATAACTTCAGCCATGCGTATACGACACTTCAAGCTCAGTTGGTAGCGTGTCTGTCTATTGAGCTGGGTGTCTTAGGTTCAATTCCTGACATGTTCTAAAAGTTGATCATTGGTTAAATGTGGGTTTACCCTTTCACAAGGATGAATTAACGGCTGGGGGCCGATTCGTAAGATAATCGGGGTACACGAACTCTAATAAACAAAGAGGAATTTGTTTGCACAACCATTTATACTAACAGTCCTCAACAGATGTCTACCAAATTTTTTATTATTTTTAATAAGACTGAGGGTTTGGTTTTGAAATATAAAAATAGTAATGATTTTAACTACCAAGTGCAATCAAATCTACGATTGATTCCCAATTAACTTATATACATATATTATTTTGTATTCTATCAAACAAAGTATAAAACCCTGATCGATGAGAATGCGAAATGTTTTTTTAGTATGAATCCTTACCGGGGGTATGAGTTTTTTCTAATTAAATTATCATTCAATTTTTCCACCACTCAAATAATGTGCATTTCAGATCAATTCTACCTTTCTCATCTTCATCCCACTAGCGCAATTAAAATATATATGTTACTGTAAAAATCCGAAGACTGTTAAATCTTAGAATTTACCGGTATATCCTATCATTTACCAATATATGATGGTAAAAGTCCAAATATCTTAGAAAATACTTACATTTTGAGTTTTAACCATCTCTAGAGTGAGATTGGAGTGGAACCCCAGTTCTTGCTTTGACCAGCACTCAATCCTATCTCCCACCTAACTCTAGAGATAGCTAACACTCAAAATGTAAATATTTTCTAAGATATTTCGGACTTTTACCCACAGATATCGGTAAATGTTAGAATATACTGGTAGATTCTAAAATTTCCCCGTCTTCGGACTTTTACAGTAATATATACAATCAAGAGAGGAATTAAGACGCGGTGATAACTCTAAAACAATATAAAAGGCCTAGGGGATTTCTTTCTAATGTCAAATGTGGAATACCTAACATAGAGTTGACCATGAGAGAAGCGAAAGAGAAATGCTTAAGAAATATTAGATGGTATAGAATGAACATTATATTGCTTGGAGCCTAGAATAAACATATATACTAGCTTATTTCATAGCCTACTTTATTTTAAATTTTCCATAATTGCCACTAGGGAATTTTTGTTAACATATGCATGCCGAGAAATGCTGAATATTTTTGCAAGTACAATAGTTTACCGTTTCAAAAAGGTTAAAGAAGATCATAGATACAAATATATCATGTAAATCACCTATTAGATCCCTAACATGTTTACCATCCGTTACAAGTCATTTACCAATCACTTTACAACTTTTCCTTGTATGGGTGGTTTCATGACCGAGAGCGTTAAGGCGTTAGCCTGCCTCCTCTAAAGGTCTCCATTCATAGCCATACTGGCGTCTTAAGGTAGGATGGAAAAAGACGCGAGAAAAGGCCAGTGTTTTTGCAATGTTTATGGAAAAACTTTTTTTTTGTGCAAATAAATAAAATATTTCTCCAGTACAAACATAGAGTTCATATTCTTCAAATGGTGACCTCAAAAATGTCTTGAATATCTGTCAAGGGTGTCTTGGAATTTAATGACAACTTTTTCTCTTTATTAAAAAAGTTTCTCATTAAAAGCTGCTATGCTCATGACAGATATTCAACAACTGTTTATATCACCATGTAAAGAAAATTATACTCTATGTTCGTACTGAAGCAATATTTTATTTATTTTGGCCAAAAAAACTACAAAAACACTGGCCTTTTCTCGCGTATCGTTGCATCCCACCTTAAACTAACTAAACCAAAGGGAAAGAATTCTTAGGGCCGGTTGCACAAACATCATATTGATTCTTCAATCACCGGATTGTCAATCAGCTTAATCATAGATTAAGAAAAATTTGGGTTGCAACAAAGTTAACTATAGATCAAAAACTCCGATCACCTGACCACAAATTTGACCGGAGAATCAAATAAAACTAACATGGCAACGTTGTAAAAAGCTATATTTTCGAACAGCTGACTGTTGTAACATAGCCTAAAAGTATACACCAGATTGGCTTTGTGAATATCTTTATTTTCTTTATTTGTTTAATTGATACATGTAAATTTGTATTAATGTATTACTATAGTTAGGTTATAAAATGAGCTTTTAAAGTATTTATATTATTTCAAAATAACATAATGAGTGAAAATAAATCCCGAAGTCCCAACTTTAATTTATCTAAACCTCATNCGAATAATAAAAGGTCAAAATAGAATTTAAACGGTGAAATCGTTTGCATTGCAGCATAATAATTATAGTTTTATTTATTTCCATGTAGAACTGTTTCCTGCCTATAACTTATGCAATCAGAACTATATTTGCATGCTGCCACCCATAAATACATGTAGTACATGATAGACATTTTCCCACAGGTTTTAATTATTGCGTGCGTGATCTCGAACCGAAAAAAAGAACATAAATGGAAACATTAATTTGTTTCACTATCGATTACAAGAGATCCTAAATTTTCTCCAGAATTGAACAGTAAGTATCAACATCATTATGTATAGTCGTAATCATCATTATTATCTTCTCCGTCCTCTTACGTCACTTCATAATAATACTTTCTTAATTATTTACGTACTTACTTACTCTATAGCATTAGAAACTCAAAAACTCATTACCGCACTTACAAAAGTACGCCATCTATACCTATCTTGAGCTCGTTCTATCCAGTCCACCTCATTACACCCTATCGTTTTCAAGTCCATTCTAATGTTATCCTCTCATCTGCGTCTAAGTCTTCCCAATGGTCTCTTCCCATTGGGTTTGTCAGTTAATACTCTGAACAAGGTTCTAGATTCTCCCATTCGCGATGCATGTCCTGCCCACCGTAATATACGAGACTTGATTATCCTTACGTCTTGTGATTAGTACTAGGTATATAACTCATCATTATGAAACCTCCTCCACTCTTCAATAACCTCATCGTTTTTTGAACCAAATATATACCTAAGCAATTTGTTTTCATCATGTAAGGTTAGAGAACACGTTTCACACCCAATGAGAACAACCAGTAGAATTATTGTTTCGTATATTCTGAATTTTACAATTCTCTAACTCACTTCGGTTTGCGAGTGGTCTAAGGCGTCACTCTCGTAATAGACTGAATTACTGATGATGGGGGTATCGGGGATCGAATCCCAGTCAGATAGGCTGAGAGTAATTTTTCCACAATGTTTTTCCCACGTACATTTGGGTGCAATCTCTATCATCCTAACCACATAAAATTAATTAGTTTATAGGCGTATAAACCTAACGAGTAGTGAGACGTGCTGACAGAAAAAACAACTTTGTCTAGTAGTGTACTCATACTTTAAAATGCCCCTAGCAGCGAAAGTTTAACATTATTGATGAGTTAAGTATCGCTGGGTGCAAGATATATAAGACGTGACTTTTGCAATAGGTTCAAATACTGGCCTCATTTGCTGGAGATGGATTTTCCTACATGATTTATCTCTCTCTCTATTTACGTAAATGTGGGTACATTTCCTATAAATTCCACCTTCCTTAACCCTACCCATAAATGTAAAATATTTGGACAACCCATCCGGTGTTAAGATATCGTGAACCACTCAAAATCCTTACCCCCCTTCCCCCAACCCTCCCCTTACGAAAAACATTATTGGTTCTATTAATTAGGTATATGAATCTTCCTACTATTCTAAATTTCAACACAATATCAGAATACATTTTTACCTTGTTATTTTGTATTTGTTCTATTTCCTACTATATTTTTTCATAGTTTTTTAGTGTTTGTAACGTTGGTTTTGCTTGTACCATCTTTATTTTTACTTGAGTGATGACATTAAAATATGGCGTTAAAAATATATGGCTTATATACATATATATGCCCTATAAACATGCCCAATATGAGTAAACAGTAATCTAAACTATAAATGTTTTTCTCCATTAAATTTTATCATTGATCATCGCAAAAATAACCTCCACCATTTTGCCATTAAAACAGTGACCTTAATAAGTAATGGCCCCCTATTAATAATCCAATAGCATTAATTTTTTCTTGATTTAAATTTTTTCTACCATCTACTAAAGGCACCTTAAAACGCTTTTAATATTTAAGAGTAATTTCAAAAAATTAATTAGGGCATAATTAAAACTGTAAATATAATTAGAAAGTATTGATTAAAAGATTCGATTGTTTTATTGCACTTTTTGATAAGAAATCAAAAAAATACTCATAGATTTATTAAATTATATTTTTGGCAATAATATTTCAAATAAGAAGCTACTTTCACACGCTTTATTGAAGTATGCCATTCAATTGTGTTTCATTGAGGAATTTTAATGATTCTTGGAAAGGTGAATTGTTAACTTTCCCACATATTAAATATATAACACTCATGCCATCAGAAAATTCCTTCAAGACAAAATGAAAACTCTGCCGTGCATATTTTTTTAAAGAGAGGTTCGGCGGGGGAGAGGAAAGGGAAATATTGAAAGCATACATACGGTTTAAACTTCCATTAAGGGGCTATTTTATTATAGTTGCGTGCATGTCAACTAGAGGAGTTAATAACAGGTTTCCCCCGAGAGATGGCGTGCAAGGTTCGGTCGAGAGTTCACCATGTGGGGATGTGATACATCATTAGCAATAGTCCGTGCCCGTGGCCCGGGGAACAACCAAGGACCGCGCAAACGTTTTAACCAACAAACTGGAAGTGTTCCCACCTTTTGAGGGACGACCCATTTTACGTCGTCAAGGAGAACACAACTTGTACTATATCAAACGACAGCGGCGCAGGGAACAGAGGGCTACAAGGGAGTGGGACTGTATGGAACGGGGGAAAAGGGCAGTATTTTTGCAGTTCTCATACCAATTTTTTTTTAAACAAAATAAGTATAATATTGCTCCAGTAAAAACATGGAGTTTAATTTTCTTCACACGGTGATATCAACAGTTCTTGAATATTTGTCATGAGCATAGTGGTATTAGATGAGAAACATTTTAAAAGAAGAGAAAAAGTTGTTATTAAATTCCAGAACAGCTTTGATAGATATTCAACAAATGATGATTATCACCATGTGAAAAAAATTAAACTAATCGTTGCTACTGGAGTACTATTTTATTTATTTCGTACAAAGAAATGTTTTGATATAAAAACTGCAAAAACACTTACATTTTCTCGCATCCCCTACACTCCCACCTTAATCTAAATACCAAAAGTCAAATTACACTAACATTGACAGCTATTTTTCCCTACCTTAGCGTGTAGCTGAGTGGTTAGAAGAGTCTATTATAGATCTAGAGAACCTGGTTTTTATTTCAGGAAGTACCTCAGTAAGAATTACAGTGGGCTCTTTAAGATTCCTTCTCGAAAACGATGAACTGGGATACACATATATATATATTGCTTTAACCAAAAAAATGTATTTAAGGGGCAACTTTCTTCATAATTTAGTTGAAAACAGTGGATTTGGAATCAGATTAATAGTTTTTTATTTTAAAATATGTATTTTTCAATTTTATTGTATTTTTAAAATGTTAAAACCTTTTCACTGGTCTTAATTCCACTGTTTTCTAGATTAAAATACAGAAAATCGCACTACGATCTGACGTATAGTTCGAGCTTGATCAGAGTTGCTAACATTTTCATGGTGCAAAATTTCATGTGGTTTTTTTCTAAGGTTTTGTTAGAAGGAATTCACCTCTTACGAGACACTTTTAGAGAACAGTATAGTGGAATGTTTTTGTTATTTGTAATTTATCTAAAGTATTTCAAGTGCACTTTCTGAACATACTGATTATATCAGCATACTACTTATAAACTAACTTAAATTTACAACAGACACAACGCCCAGCCCCTGGTAGCTAATTTATCACTGTGTAAGGGTAAACCCACATTTCACCAAGTCCAATGATACATCTTTTGACCATGCTGGAAATCGATCCCGGGATCCTTGGCTCAGAAGATAAACACGCTACCGACTGAGCTAAGGTGTTGGACTTATAGTAGCATGAAATTTATTTCATAAAAGAGAATAGTGTGAAGAGCAGGATGATTAGAAGTCTTTAAGCAAACCCACTGTCTCAGGCTGAGGAGGAGTATACGTTAGAACTGTGCTTAAGTCAGTCCCTAGCTATACACTTATATCTTTACTTCCTTTAGAATCCTCGGAGAGAGAAGTATTATGATCTTCACAAAAATCACACTCTAGTTTTTTGATGAATCCCCAGAAACCGAAAAAAAAAAAAGTTCTAGCGATGCCGTCTGTCTTTCAATTTGTTTGCCTGTGTGTCTATATCTTGGCCTAGAGCCGAAACCATTTTACCAATCACGATAAAACTTGGTTTATAGAATTTTAATAAGGTTCCTCTGAGGAGTTTTTGGAATTAGATATTTGACCCTAAGACTAACAGTCGTTTACTGAAGGGCAAAAAGATTCAAAAAAATCTCCAAATCCACACTGACGATTTTGATTAAATTGTATATCTAGACACTGTTTCACGTTACAAACAAAATGGAAACTCTCATTTTCACATGAGGATAACTTTGAGGGTATTTTACAGCAGAAATTGACTATATTGATAATATCTCCGTAACTATTTGAAATACGAAATAACTTATTATTATATATTTTTATAAAATCAATAATTTTCGAGCTAAAATCAAATATACATTTTTTATGGAGTACTATGAAAATTGAAATCGATTGTTATGCTCTTTGGTGGAGCGTTTCAGCAAAATTGTATATTATTTTGTTTCTCAAATCTATTTTAAGATAAAATAGAAAGAAAGTCTGTGCGGTGCAATATACCATTTATTCTTCTCGGCAAAGTCTTACTAATTAAAAATGGCAGATAAATTTCCCAAATTCATATATATTCTAGTTTGTTAAAATTCTTTTTGTGAAACTTCCTGTATTTTATAACCAATCTTGTCCAGATACATAAAATGATATGTGTTTTACCGGTTTTCCACGTGAGTGGCAATCCTGTGTGTTACTTAAATAAATTAGGTTTATACCTGGGCTGAGACGGTCTCTTAAGTGTTTTTTCCCCTTAGTTTAAGTCTTGTGCTGATGTGATCTCGCGTTTAGAAAGTGTTCTAGGTTTGAAGAAGGTAAAATTTAAAGTTAGTATATCTTATTGATATTAAAGGAGAGTAATAACATATTTAGCAACAAAAACACCTCAGTATTCCCGGCCGGGATTTGTACCCCAACCTCCCTGTCACTGTCGCATAGCAAACGATATGAGACTGATGATTTTATCCATAAGACCATTAGTGTTGGTTTGAAAATATTTAGTGCAATGAGTGCACTATAATTAAAGTTTCTAAAGCCAAAATTTGGTCTTAAATAATATTTTAGGAATTAAATAATTGTTCGTAAATGTAATTAATCCATTTCTAATGTAATATAGGTGAATGAATCTAATCTCAGTATTGCGAGGCAAACATGCTGATCGCTCGCATATTTATGTCTGTTCCCAGACACCCGCTTCGTTGGCCTCATGGTCTAACGCGCTACTCTCTTGTTGGACTAGACTGCTGAAGACGGAGATATTAGGGTTCAATCCGGGTTGGGTGCATTGAGGGTGTTTTTTTTCATAAATTGTTTTTTACTCTCCCTTCACATAAATGCGGGTGCACTTGCCCTCAATTAAACCTTTCTAAACCATTAGTGTAATTAGTACATAGGCGTATAAACCGAACGGGTAGTAAGACGTGGTACTTAAAAAAATGTTCCCAGACGTTGATAAACACAAAGTAGGATCCTGTGTTCCAAGCTTCTTCTTTTTTTTGTTAAATACTTTTGAAACAAAAACAAAAGTAAAGTGCGACAGAAGGAGTTGTTAATGCTTGTAGGTTTGTAGCGTTTAGCACTTTATCGTCAGTTCTAAATACCCGTGTGAAACGCTTGGGGATTATGTCTCCATAGAGAGTGCCGTGAACAAAACTTCTCATGAAAGCAGGGCGAAGGGTTTTCATACAATATTTTTTCCCATCTGATTAAGAATTTACTTATACTTTCTAGGTTTTTTGTTTTGTTTTTATACCGCGTCTCACTAGCCGTTCGAGTTGTACGCATATTACTGAATATGTTAATGTGCTAAGGCAGGAATGTAGGAAACACTAGTTTTAATGGCAGTATTTTTTTTTGCAGATTTTACATCAAAACTTTTTTTTTTGTCATAATGAATAAAATAGTTTTCCAGTGGAAGTGTAGAGTTTAATTTTCTTCACATGGTGATATCATCAGGTTGTTGAATATCTCTCGTGGGTGTCCTGGAATTTAATAACAACTTTTTAACTTCATTTATATATACTGTAAATTTATATATATTTATTTATATATAATATATATAAATGTATAATATATATAAATGTACTATATATATAAAATAAAATAAACTGAACTAAAAAACTAGGAGGGTTTTTAGTTAGTATTTAAAATTTGTGTATCTAATGTGTCTTTCATAACAATGATGTTACTGTCTATTAAAATATACTTATAAAATTAATGTTAAATAAAAATACCGTTCAGTTATATATAATTAAATTATGTGTTTAGTGTTTACATAAATAAACAATTTTAGGCGCAATCTTCTTAATACTTGGGATCAAAGGTCTATTAATATTTATTTGACCCTCCATTAATAAGAAAACAAATCCGAATCGTCCTAGCCCTTTTCAAACAAATTTTTGTTTGTGTTTTTACTTTCACTCAACACCTCAGAGATAAAGTAATGTGATCGTAAAAAAAATCGAACTCGAGATTTTGGTAAATTTCGACGTTTCATGACACCCTGAAACAAAAAATGTGCTTTTTTTTCTTTAGTCTGTACCTTGGGCTAGAGCCGAAACCATTTTACCGATTGGGCTAAAACTTGGTAATTTGGGTTTTCATAAGGTCCCCCCGAGGGATTTTTGGAATTAGATATCCAAACCTAAAATTAAGGGTAGTTTACTAAATGGCAAAAAGAGAAAATAATTATTTTCTCGAAATTCGCTCTAACGATTTTGATTATATTATATATATTATCTTAGTAAACAAGAAATAAATCCTCATTTTCTCATGAAAATGACTTTGGTACTTCACATGGCGACAATTTTCCAAATGTCATAATTTATCAGCAACTATTTGAGACATGAAATGCCTTATCATCGTAAAGTTGTAGTACTACTCGTATTAAATATCAAAATCTTTTATTTGGAATATACTTTTATAAAAACCAATAGTCTATGAGCTATAACCAAATATATATACTTTTCAATTCAGGTCTTTGAAAATGAATTTGATTCTTATGCTCTTTGGTGGACAAAGATGTTTCTCTTTGCCCAATTTTTCTGTAACAGTGCTCCTAGTTCCTAATGCCATAATGTAAATAAGTAACAGTGTATATTATTTCATTTATGATCTTTGGTGTAGTGTTTCTACAACAATGTATAGACCTAATATTGCGTTTCAAAATCTTGCGAGTTTTTAGTAAATATCTATATGACGATAAAAGCGAGAGAAAGTCTGTGCGGTGCACCGTACCATTTTTTTTTCAGGTCAAGAGTCCTTATTGTTTATGTTTCTGTACAAATGCAAATAAAAACTGGCCATATCAATATAAACCAAGTTTGAAGAAAATTGGCCAAACTATTTTGATTATATAGTAGGATTTTGGTAGAAGGGAACTTTTAGAAACTAGTCACTTTTTTGTGGCTAACATTGATAACATTTTATTTTATTATTAGTGTTATTTTATGTATATTCAATAAGTTGTAGCTTCATATTACATGACTTGACGAATCAATACATGAAAATAGATCAAATAGACATATTTGACGGCTAGAAAAAGATATTCGTAAGAAAATTTGGGCAAGTCTATTTTCTAGCAGTCAGATAAGGTTCTTACTATTAAATTCAGACTTTAGACAGACACAAAGACCTAGAACAAATCAAAAACAACTCTTTTTTTTCGGAATCAGGGGCATGTAAGAGAAACATTAATGTTAAGAAAAAAAAACACTATCACAATAAAAAAAATCAATTTTTGTAGCAATAAAAACAAAGTTATATAAAATATATTGTGGAATCTTTGCTTTTCCTTGGATGCTATACGTATTACTGTGGGCCCTGATCGAAAAAAACACTATCACAATAAAAAAATCAATTTTTGTAGCAATAAAAACAAAGCTATATAAAATAAATTGTGGAATCTTTGCTTTTCCTTGGATGCTATACGTGTTACTGTGGGCCCTGATCGGTGCGTCAGTGAGTGAGTGAGTGAGTGAAAGAGAGAAGGAAGGGTGGCGTGGTCAGCACCAGGGAGTCAGCCGTGTGAACCGCCCTAGGACATGTCCATCCACACTACTACAGCTCACGTGATCAACCAAACCGACTACACAGCTGAGAACCGGCCGTTTCTATTCGGTTTATTGACTTGAAAAGTGTTTCTTTACCGGCTGCCTTGAGGCTAGTGGTACGGCTTACATATTAAGTTACTGCCAAGAACTGTTTGGGGTGGGTTAGGGGGGCGGAAACAACACAATCATTTAAGGGGGGATAAAAAGAAATGCGAGTTAAGTTCAGTATTTTTGTGGTTTTTTATCACAAAAAAAATATTTTTTTTACCAAATTAAATCAAATACAGAAGCTACGTTTAGTTTAATTTCCTACGAACTGTAGTCATATCTTTTCTTTGATATTTATCATGAGCGTAGTGGTATTTTAACAGAAACTTAATAAGCTACGAGAAATATTCCTGTTTAAATTCAGTGATGTCCATGACAAATATTTAAGAATTGTTTTGATTACTTTGCGTAGAAAATTAAACTAATCGTTTCTATTGAAGTAATATTTTGTTGGTTTCATCCAAAAAAAATAGTTTTGTTATAAAAACTACCAAAAAAATAGGGATATTAAACCACGTTCTCTTTCACCTCATTTCAACTTTGTCTTAGGAGGCCAAGTTCAATCCCAAACGAAGGCCAAAAGAATTAATTCTTCATCCTTATTTTTAAAATTTCCTAAAACCGTTTCTGATACAATTCCGCACTATATGACGTTTTAACTAACACGTTTATTACATAAATTACCAGCATTTGCGTGGAGAAATAGTAGGAAAATTATTTTGTAAAAACCACGCCTAGTATACCCGACCGAATTTCGAACCTCGATTTCCCCGTCATCGAAAATATAGTCTACAGTGGAAGTGGCGTCTTGGACCATGCGGCCATTGAAGCGGATCGATGCAGTTCTTAAAGTGCATTATCTACCTCACTTTGGGTTTCATCAGTCGAATTTCTCTTACGCTGACACTATTGTGTAATATCACCAGTTTGAGAATGGTTCTGATTAATTTTGAGTATCAAATAATATCTTATTTTGTTCCTCATATTTGGGTGGTGTTAATATTATTATTATTATTATTATTATTATTATTATTAGCACCGCGTCTTACTACCCGTTCGGGTTATACGCACTTACACTAATGTGTGATGGTAGGGTGATTGTGAGATGAAATGGAGGACCTACAGTTTAACGTGGAATCCGAACCACGGTGGAGGCCTGGCATTCCCCACATTCACAAGTTGTGATTAATACACATCTTGTCAGAGGTGAAGGAAGAGTTTGGCAATCAGATAAATCTGTGCCGGGACCGAGGATTGAACCCCGGACCCTCAGCACAGAAGTCTGACACCTTACCCCTAGACCACCAGGTCACCTGATGGTGTTAATACAATGACTGTTTTACGTGTCTTTTTTCACTAATCAACTTTATGTCATAGTTAATACTCTTCTCTACGTGTCGCTTCAGGCACTCATTGAGTGGCTTCCAGGGATTTACAGGCAGAGACGAGACTTGGAAGAATTGATAAATTTACCCAAATTTTTGTGGAGGAGAAGCGTTAAACTAGTTGAGTAAAAGAAAAATCCTAAGCACACCCGACCATTATTCGGATCGCGGTCTCTTTGTCACCAGCAGACCAGACTATATGAGTCTGACGTTTAGTCCGCCGTGCGCGCCGATGTGAGTTTTAAGAAGCTAAAATTGACCTACTATCAAATATAATATTATGAGTTTACTAAGGATTAAAGTGGCCTACATTTCTTGTGCACGCCATATTTTTCCCACACTACTAATTAGAAGACTCAATAAAAGGTACAAACGCCCAGTAGTATTAATAATAATGCAATCATTAATTAATAATTTCATCGATCATTAGGGCAATCACGAAGCTTTTTGTTGTTAAATTACAAGCATATTTCATGTTAGTATCCCATGACATGAAACCCATTCAACACCCTACACAAAAAACAAAAAGAAACGGTGTATTACTATCAGTTGTTCTAAGATTGTAGCCTTGGGCGATTCATGGGTGCACAAATCTGAGTCGCCTCATTTCCGGGGGATACAAGGTTTACTCTCTATTCTAGGGGATCCTAGTTTGATTCCAAGGCTGATGACAAAAACATTTAACGTATTTATAGCCAGCTTGAGTGGTTGAACCCGCCTCGGTGGCGTAATTGGCTCATGCGCTAGTTTCGTGTAGAGCTAGACTACCGAGGACGAGGAGATCGAAGTTCGAATCTCCGTCGGCTGAACTGAGGTGGTTTTTCCTAAATGGTTTTCCACTCTCCCTCTACTCAAACGTGGGTTCACTTTCTCTATATTCAACCTTCCCAATTCCTAACCCATTAGCGTAATTAGTATTTAAGCATATAACCGGAGCAGGTGCTAAGTATTATTATTATTATTACTCAGTGGCCGAATGGTCTAAGGCGTCACTCTCATGCTAGAGTGGTCTGCTTATGACGGTTCGAATCCCAGTCGGGTCTACAAAGGGTAGTTTTCCCCCCTCTCCATCCACGCAAATTCAGGTAGATTACCTCTGAAATGCTTCCCCCCTCATACCTACCCTATTAGAGTAATTATCATATTACATGGGGATAACCTGGACAGGTATTAAGGCGCGATGATAATACAACATGTATCCACAAGTTCGTCTTGTAGCCTCGTTGGTAAATGAATACCTGTTATGCCTATAGTAGAAATTTTGTGGAAACAACATTTTAGAAAATAGAAACATATTTTTTTGTATTCAACATTAGTAATATTTTACTATATTATTAATGTTATTTTAAAGTTGTTGTCAATATGTTTCAAAAGAGACAGCTGCAAAGCACATTACCTGATGTATGAATATGTGAAAGTAGATATAGTAGATTCTCTAGCTGTCAGACCCTTTCTATTAAAATTTGGCTATAAATAATATACTGGAATAGGTAATGTGATTAGAAAGTGCACATTAAATAACTCGAACAAGAAAAGATATGTTTCTTGACCTTGCCCTAGGTCTTCCAATCACATATTGTCCTGGTTAGCGTGATTGTCTCAGCTAATGCCGACACGTTAGTATGATTGATTGCTCCATTGTTCTAGATGTGTGATTTAAATATCATGTCAGTGACTGTACAGATAAGAAAATAAACATGAAAAGCTATTTGTAGATCGGTGTCAAGGTGGGGATGAGGGAGACGCCAAAAAAAATCACGGTTTTTTCAGTTTTTAGGCAAAATCTTTTCTTTTGTCAAAAGAAATCAAATATTGCTTCTGTAAAAATATAGAGTTTAATTTTCTTCACACGATGATATCAACAATTGTTGAATATCTGTCAAGGGTATCCAGGAATGTAATGATATTTTATCCTTTTCATTTAAAATGTTACCCGCCTCGATGGCGTAGTTGGCTAACGCGCTAGTCGTGTTAAGCTCGACCGCCGAGGACGGGTAGATCGAGGTTCGAATCTCGGTCGGGATCCTCTAAAATTCAACCCTCCTAATTCCTAATAAATTAGTGTAATTAGTACTTAAGCGTATAACCCGAACGGGTAGTAAGCCGCGGTGCTAAATATTATTATTATTATTATTATTATTATTTAAAATGTTGGTAATCTAATGCCACTATGCTAATTACAACTTTACTGTTGATATAACTAAGTGAATAAAATTAAAAACCATGTTTGTACTAAAGCAATATTTGATTTATTTTGGTTAATAACATTTTTTGTTTATTAAAACTGCAAATACACTGGCCTTTTCTCGCGTTCTCTACACCCAGCATCCAAACCAGCATCGTTGGGCACTTAGTCTAACTATCAAGCTCACTTGATCTGGTTTGTCATTTACAGAGAGGCAAGCGCTCGAATCCCGGTTGGGAGTAATAAGGACGGTTTTCACTAAATGATTTCTTGCTCTAATTCCAAAGTAAGTACATATTTTTCTTTTCTCTCAATTCTCTCTTCCTTCTTCTAACTCAATAGGCGTAGTTAATATATAATGACCCGCCTCTGTGACTACATAGTCTAACGCGCTACTATTACAGTAGACTAGACTGCCAACGACGGGAAGATCGAGGTTCGAATCTTAATCGGGTGTACTATGGGTGGTTTTTCCTAAATGGTTTCCCACTCTTCCTCCACGCAAATTCAGGTATACTTTCTCTGAAAAGCAACCTTCCAAATCTCTAAAATCAATAGCGTAATTAGTACATAAGCGTTTTAACCAAACGGGTAGTAAATCGTGGTGCTAAAAAAAGAACACTTTTTTTATTAAATTAATTATATTAATACAATTTGTTCTTTTTAGTGATTTTGTTATTTTTATCACTATAAAATTCTAGGTACAATCGTTTTACCAAATGATCAAAATTTTTATCTCACGTTAAGGTTTTTATAATTTTATTCGAGATACTCTTTTGAGATTTTTCCTAATCTAAAATACCAGAGGCTTCAAGCACCCCATCTCTAATGATATATCACTTATATAGTCTAACCAAGCATTGACCCAGTGGTCACCTCTGGTGGTCAGTCTAGTAGTAATAAGCCATGTATCACCCCTGACGGTCAGTCTAATACAATAAGCCGTGTGTCACCCCTGGCGGTCAGTCTAGTAGTAATAAGCCATGTATCACCCCTGGTGGTCAGTATAATACAATAAGCCGTGTGTCACCCCTGGTGGTCAGTCTAGTACAATAAGCCGTGTGTCACCCCTGACGGCCAGTCTAGTAGTAATAAGCAAGGTGTACCCCTGGCGGTCAGTCTAGTAGTAATAAGCCGTGTGTCACCCGGCTGACTTTTAGCCGGAAGCGAATTTTTGTTCTTCCCTCCGAGTCTCGAACCCAATAATATCTTGTAGCCCTGTGGTGGACAGTATCGCTCGCAAGACACGTAGCCAAGGGATTTTAACTCCCACCCCACCCCTACCTCTTATTTCTCCCCTTCCTCACACCCAAAAAAACTAATGGATTATTACATCTAATTAAAGTTAAAATGATGCTTATCAATGGTATCATGCGTTACTCTCGAGTTAGACTGTGCTCACAGGAAAATAAGGGTTTGAATCATGGTCGGGCGTGGTAAGGTTGGTTTTACCTATATATTCCTCCACTCTCTATCTTTATCTTTCCTCTCTCTCTCTCTCTCTCTACGCAAATGAGAGTAGAGTTTCTATAAAATTCTTCTTTACTCATTCCTAATCCATGTATGACCCGCTTCGGTGACTGCATAGTCTAAGGCTTCACTCTCGCAATATACTATACTGCCAATGATTGGGGTGATCGGGGTTCGAATCCCGGTTGGTTCTGCTGAGCGTTTCCCACGAATAAACTTCTTCTAAATTAAACCTTCCTTATCCTTATCCCACTAGTGTAATTAGTACGTAGTACGGGTAGTAAGACGTGGTAAAGAGATGAATTTTACTACCCCTTTTTATATTGATATGGAAGTTTTCTATGACGAGAGACATCAAATATTAATCATACAAACCAGACTGTTTATTATGTAAAATAGAGCATTATGCATTTTCAAAAGTTAGAATAAACAAGTGGAACTTATTTAAAATTGTCTACATCTCTTCCATAATAATAAATCTATGTTCGTTATTTTAAACTAAGTAACTTAGTTTTTACTGAGTTAACGACGTTGCCTAGCTATTTTGCGAAGCGAGTTGCCTCTTAACTTCACACGCCTAAACAGTCTAAGCGCCATCACCGATGTAAAAATTGAAAAAGAGTTAAAGTAAATTAGCAGTTCACCCTGCGAGGCCTCTTGTTTTACTACTAGTAACACGTTCCCTCTTTCTCTGACAGGTTTATACAGTCACCATATTATTTGCGCCTTGACACTATTGATTTTTTTTAAATTATCTTTTACTTTTACCTTATTTTAGATATTCATATGCTACAACGGACTTTATCAATCTACATCTTGGTAGGAAGCCTATTACAGGCCATTTTTGTAAATAAGCTAAATGGCATAAGTTGTAAATTATTTATAAAAAATACCTTTATAAAAAAAAGTAACCTCAAGATAAAAATAATAGTTTTGTGAAACTGTAGGACTATTTTTAAAACTATTTAGGTATTTTTATGTTTTTGTTTCAACGTTATATTTTAAAAACTGGCTGAACAAGACGTAACTTCATTAACACGGCAAATACTATCTTGAACTGCCATGACCTCACCGGTATGGCATTTCTTTTTTACAGTGTCTTACTACACCTTCAGGCTATATATTTTTTATATCAATTACGTTAATGGAGTAGGAATGATTAAGGTATAAATTAGAAGAAATCTACCTTATCTGTGTGTAGGTAGGTTTGGAAGTTATTAAGGATAAAACAACCTCAGTTGGAATACGAACCCCGACGCTTTAGATACGGATAAAAGATAACCTAGCTCAAACAAAAAGTTTCTTCGAGTAAAGTGAATACGAAAATAATCCCCTCCTTATAAACTTGGTCCTCCCTCTAATAAAAAGAAATGTACAGTCCATTCGCCACTGGAGTGTTGGTAGCTGACAGCAGAACATATTTATTGAAAACATCGATTAAAAGCCACTAATGTGAAATTAATAATACTAGGCTAAGAAACTGACCCAGGCCATAGGATGGAAACAGTAATGAGTGTAAGTAAGTATTACTAGACTATCAATCAAAAGTGTTGATAAACACTTCTAATACTTCCTTAGGTTTACTCTACAATTGGGTTTTTCGTAACTTATTGAAAGAACAAAAAATACTAAGAAAACAATTATGCTTTTACTTTCGTGGTTGTGGCTACAAGAGTTATTATAGTGCATGAAATGTACATTTTTTTTAGTACCGCTTTTTACTATCTGTTCAGGTTATACACAAATAAACTAATTACGCTAATGAGTTAGGAATGAAAAAGGCTGAATTTAGACGAAGTGTATTCGCATATCCGTGGAGGGAAGGTGGAAAACCATCCAGGAAAAAACTTAATACACCTGACCAGGACTCGAACTCCAATTTCCGTGTCATTGGCAATCTAATCTATTATAAGAGTGACACCCTAGACTCTGTGGCCACCGAAGCAAGTATGCTCTAAAATTAAATTGAATAATATTATATTCACATTTGTATCTTGTTATAAATGACGACCAAAATAAATGTGTTTTTATAACTTAGGAAAATACAAGATATCAGTTTCAAAATAAACTTATTTATTTTATAAACAGATGCGCATAATACTACTGAAGATGGATTGTAAGACGTCATCAATGGCAATTGTTTCATCTGATTCTCCATCTTAGTTTGTGAAGAAGACCCTTTTCAAAGTCCTCGTTTTCAAAGCATTTTTAAATGAACTACAGACGCCATTTCCATTTCAAAAAAGAAACATCCAACCGGTGATTTTCATACATTCATGTTTCAATAATAAAAAGAAAAAAATATTAAAAACAAATTATTTGTTGTGTAAGTTTTGACTGCGTAAAGTAATACCAACTCTATATAAATGGTCTTGCAGATCACATGGTTTGGCGAATGTATACATAGTAGCTTTTCCTAGCTGTCACTTACCACCTCTCCTAGCGTAGAAACACCTATAAAGACAATACTCTCCTAATTGGCTCTGACTGACAGGTGATCAGCATCGGTTCAGTCATTAGAAAGCTCAGAAGCGGGCAGGTTACTGAACTTGGTGGTAGGTGCTTCAACAGAGCCACAGTGTGTACATACAGAAATATGGCACCTTTGAGGTGGGAAGATAGGGCATGTAAGTTGGTACTGTTTTTACAGTTTTTATAGAAAAACATTTTTTTGGTCAAAATAAGTCAAATATTGCTAAAGTAAAACATAGAGTTTAATTTTCTACACGTGGTGATATCAACAGTTGTTGAATATCTGTCATGATCATAGCGGCATTAGATGAGAAACTTTTTAAATGAAGATAAAAAAATTGTCAAATAAATTCCAGGACACCCTTGAGGGATATTCAACAACTGTGTAGAAAATTAAAATGGTATGTTTTTAGTGGAGCAATATTTGATTTGTTTTGGCCAAAAGAATGTTATGTTATAAAAACTGTAAAAACTCTTATCTTTTTCCCGCCCCCCCACACTCCCAGCTTAAGGATATTGAAGACCTCTGGTGTAAGAATGAAAACCAGTGCACTTTATTCTACTTAGCACCTCAACCAGGTGTATAGGTCTGTAATTGGGCTAAGAGTCCCAGGTTTAATTCTTGGCATAGCGGGGGGGGAATATGATTTGTGAATTTGGGGATTTCTCTTTCACGGTGATGAATTGATGGTATGAATATTTAGTGCTTTTTTTAATAAATAAGTTGATTTGTCATTGATATACTTATGTAATTAGTAAATTATTATTTTATTTTTTCAAATTTTTCGAAAATGTCTAAAATGATTTTGTTTAAAATTCATATCTAGGATTCGTTTGACATGACAAATAACATTATATAAT
Source organism: Timema bartmani (assembly GCA_902151455.1). NCBI lineage: Eukaryota > Metazoa > Arthropoda > Insecta > Phasmatodea > Timematidae > Timema > Timema bartmani. Next base: position 350,049 of record CABFWB010000086.1, read on the forward strand.
TGGTTTTGGGCAAAAATTCGTTGAAGGGTAGTTTATTGATGACTGATTTTTCATAATCTTTAAATATTTTTAAAAAATAGCTCTTTAGTGATTTGGTTCAAAATTAGTATCGGGATATTATTTTACATAATTAATAAGCCTATATATTATT
>CABFWB010000086.1:350590-360854 GCA_902151455.1 Timema bartmani
TTATTGTTGTATCTTTATTTATCTGAAATAAATTAATTTAAGGCTAGTATGCTTACAACAAATTATAGAACAGTTTCACAAGGGCTTATTGTTGTATCTTTATTTATCTGAAATAAATTAATTTAAGGCTAGTATGCTTACAACAAATTATAGAACAGTTTCATGTTTTGTAAATTGACCTTGAAGAGTAAATTCAAAATTGGAACCTGTGAATGTTTTTTCATGATGAATAAGTTTTTATTTGTACGGATAAATAATTATAAGGTAGTTGACAAATAACTTATTTTTGAAATTTTGAATTTTGTTAAATATATTTGAACAATTTGTTTTAAACTTTACACATAAAGAGTGATTATTGTGATTAACAAGATGATGTGTTTGTTTTTATGGGTAATACTTATTTAAGGGTAATTTGGTTGAAAACTTTCTTTGAAGCTATAATATCCAATATAAGAAAGTTTGTGCGATTGTGTCATACCATTTATTTTAATTGTGTGAATAGCCCTCTTAATCCTGACTTACATAAATCTCAAGTCTTCCTTATTTATTTATTTATTTTTCACAGAAATAAGATGGTTCATCATCTCAACACTTATTTGTAACTAATTCATTGAAACGAGTACAATATAAATTAATCTTATCAAATACGCAGGACTTGTTCTTCAGAAATCTTTCGTCCTTGCTTGTTGGTCCAAGTTCAGTCGTGACCGCCATCTTAATTGAATCTTCCTCTCAGGTGGTTTCATTTTAGTTCCAACCAACATAACTCACCTCCCACTCTCTTATTATGATTGAATGATAATTATGTAAAGTGATGATGTTATCTGAGTGTATCTAGAATTTATAGAAAAAAAAATAAGTCCTCATTAAAATAGAACCCGATCCATTGTACTTAAGCTATCTTTCTCTTAAACGAATGAAAAGTTAATTTTATTTTATAGTTTGGATTTGGCTACGTACTAAGGGCTCACAGGCCGAATTTGTTTGCCTGCTTTGGAGTATATCAAAAGTGCACCACTGTTTTTAGTCTCTGAACCCTATATGGCAACAACGCTTGTTGGCATCAGACCAAGATAACCTAACCTTACCTAACCTAACCTAGTATGTCATAATGAAATGCTATTATAGTTTGCCGATTATATTTTGGAGAATTACATTCGTGATAGTTCATTCCCGTCGTCACTGTGGTCACAAGATGTTTGCAATGTTGCCACATTATGCAGTTTTTCTTCTATACGCTTTTGATATGAGGTTATTCCCTTTTGTACATTCTATATGTTCTCAGATTGACCTTATTTAATCGATTTAAGGGGGGATGTAGGGAAGGGGGGAAAGGGTCCGTGGTTTTTTTTTCAGTTTGTTTATCAAAACTTTTTTTTTGCCAAAATAAAAATCAACTGTCGCTTCAATAGGAACATAGAGTTTAATTTTCTTCCCATGGTGATAAAAACATTTCTTGAATATATGTCAAGGGTGTTCTGGAATTTAATGACAACTTTTTCTCTTCATTTAAAAAGTTGCTTATCTAATACCGCTATGCTCATGACATATATTCAACAACTGTTGATATCACCATGTGAAGATAATTAGACTCTATGCTTGTACTGAAGCAATATTTGATTTATTTTGTCCAAAAATACGTTTTGCTATAAAAATGGCAAAAACACTTAACTTTTCTCGCGTCCCCTACATACCCACCTTAACGACAGTGTGATATCAACATGTCTACATAAACTACATTAAATATGTTACCATATAATACAGATATTTAAAGTTTTGGGCTTCTAGTAGAGTTGGGTGTACATCAGCTTGTTTTGACTTTGACATGGCTGACTAGGATTTGATCTCGGGCCGGTTGTATTGAAAGTAATTTTTATTTTCACATATTCCTATCGTGAAAAATTTCAATATCAATAATATGATGAGTAGTGACGTTTTATGGGCCCTCATATTTTTATTTTAGCCCTTGAATTAAATTACCTTTGATATTTTGACAAATTAAAATGTTTAAAAAATGTCTTAAAAATTTTTGTTTCAAATGTATACATGCGGAATGTTTGACATGAAAAATAGTGCTGTGTACTTGTTTGTCGGGGTAAAGTTTGTTTAAAGGTAGGGTGATAACTAGTTTATGAATTATTTTGATAAAATGTCTTTAGTAAATTTATTTGAAATTTATATCTGAAAATTGTTTCATATTATTATCAAATTAATGTTTGGTTTTTTTCTGGGGAAAACTTATCAAGAAGTAGTTTACTAATGACTTCTTTTTGAATACACAAACACAATAAACAAACAATAATAAACTATGTGAACAAGTGTTTGTGTTTGTGTCGTACTGCTTTTTTTTTCCACAATGTAGTTTAACATTCACATTCGCATTTAACTATCTTAATCACGCAGATTACGGTGGGCAGGAGATGCATCGTGAATGGAAGACTCTAGAACCTTGCTCAGGGTACTGACTGGCAAGGCCAATGGGAAGAGACCATTGATAAGACCTAGACGCAGATGGGAGGATAACATTAGAATGGACTTGAAAAAAATAGGGTGTAATGAGGTGGACTGGTTAGAACTAACTTAAGATAAGGATAGGTGGCGTACTTTTGTAAGTGCATCAATGAACTTTCAAGTCCCTAATGCCATAAAGTAAGTAAAGTAATCCTGTTCTCTTAAGCTAAAATTAAAGCTTAATTTGACACTACTACTAATCTATATATGATTTACGTTAGTTGGTGAATTTATGGAAACTATTGCAACAAGGTTCCAAATGTCATAAAAAAAAAGTTCTTTCAGGTCTTTAATAAAAAAAATCACTGAGGAGGAGTTTACACAAACATCACAAAACTCCTGAATTTTCACTGGGTTTTACTACAACCCCTGTGATTTGGACGACAAATAAAGTTGACCATGGGGGTCCAAACTATAGTATTTTTATCTCAGAGATCATTGGTCAGCTACTCATGTTAAACGCTCTGGACCACGAACAAGATCTAGAAATACTACACTCAGGAGAAAGTAAAGAAATCAAGCTTGAAATAGTTATTTTAACTAAATGTTTTGAAACAATCGTGCGTACTTTATAGTTTATTTTAGTTTGGAACCAAATCTTCAAAAGTCAGTTATCATTTTTTATCTTATGTTACGTGAATTTTACTCCAAGAAACAAGTAAATATTGCAATTTATTAAGTAAAACAATTTAGAGATACCCATTTTTAACCAAATCGACGAAGCTATTTAAGCACAAATTAAGTTATTTTGAACAAAATCGTTGTAGCCATCTATGAACGATTTAAAATTTTAATAAATTAGTCTTCAGTGAACCACCTTTGTATTAGTGTGTATAAAAAAACCCAAAACAAGTGGACATTATTATTTATGGTGTAAAACACTCAATATTTATAATAATTTAAAAAAAAATTAGTTAAAGCCATTTTCAAAAAATGTTGAGTTTTCAAAAATTAGGTATCAGTAAAATAATAATAATAATAATAATAATAATAATAATAATAATAATAATAATAATAATAATAATAATAATTTTACATACAATTGGAACACATTATAAATAATATTACTGACCAAATAAACAAAAACAAAATTAGAGCAACCATCATTACTGACGAATGATCATTGCAATAATCTTACAGCTGTCAAAGTTGACACAATATTTAAGTAGCGACAGATTCAGGGAACACGGATTTGCGTATGAATATGTTAAAGAATATTCAGTACCTTTTATTTTAAACCACCAAATAAGATTCTTTTATGGCTCTCTGACACTAGTTTGGATATTCTAAGCTATATTTTTTTTTATTAAATAACATTTATACATTTAAACTCCTTAAACATAATTTTATACATAAAGCTTGTACTGCCACTTCTTACGTTATCAAATATTTATATTATTGAGAAATTACAACTCATAAAATGTACATAGAAGTCTACACAATTTAAACATGTGTAGTATAAATACAAACTTTTATGAAATTAGTAAGAAAGTAAGAAAGGCTGTTGGCATCCTTTTCCACCCCACCTGTAAACTACTCGTTAATGATGTGTGCAAAATGTGATGGCATCTTCCACGAGACGTGACCCTGGCACCCAGCCGGCCAATGGAGAGATTTACCAGTCTAAGATAGCACTAAACAACCAACGTTAGCAGTGCTGCCAATGGGAACGTTTAATTACTGTAACGAATGAGTTCTCGGTGTTAGCTTTACGTAAATATCAACACCATCCTGAACGTTGTATGTATATTATAGATTCTAGGTAAAGAAGATAAAGATATTATTAATATTACTACTATTATTATTTTGTGAGCATAAAACGTGCGTTTTTTTTAACACCAGGTTTTACCAGCTACAGTTCAATTTTCATAGGAAAAGCCTTTTTTAAATACAAACATATTTTTGCAGCCAAAATTGATACGATATCGTTAGTTTTATCATTTCAGTTTTTTTAGCACTGCGTCTTAGAAACCGTTCGATTTAAACGCATATGTACTGATTATACTAATGTATTAGGAAGGAGGAAGGTTGAACTTGAGAGGAAGTGTACCCAAATTTGAGTGGAGGGAGAGGTATATAAATTATTAAATTCAACACTAAGGTTATTAAAGGTTCAATTTAAAAATTAGGAAGGTTGTTTTAGACTAAGTGCACCTACATTAGCGTGCATGGGAGATAAATATCATGTAGGAAGCCATCCGCCAGCGCACCTGGCCAAGACTCAAACCTTGACCTTCGCACCAAAGGAAATGCAGTCAGTTGTGAGCCTGCCGCCTTGTTCCACGCGACAACCGGTGCTGGTTGTGCTGTGTGTTATTCTCGTCGGTGGCCTGGAGTGCTCCCACAGTCAGTCTCTCCTTTCTATGTTTCAACGCAAAAGATCATTAGGTTGACCCTCCTCAATACAAGTTCAGTAGAAGAACTATTTATTACGAACCCGATGCATTGCCTCTGGCGGTTACGACGACCACGCGATTGCTCCATATAACCCTTTTTTTATGAACTACACGTTATAAACTGTAATAGAAAAGGGGAGGCATAGGAGGATAGAAATATAAAAATAAAGTGTGTATCCATAGCCTATTTATTTTAAAATATCATTTTGATTTTATGAAACGTTTGAGGTGTTTTTTGTTTTAGAGCTCTAATATTGACTGCTTATTGGTGGTTCAGCTCCAGCATAGTTACAAGACACCCGCCTCGGTAGTGCAGGCAGCTAGCGCACTAGTTTCGTGTTGAGCTAGACTGCCGAGGACAGGGAGATCGAGGTTCGAATCTCATTCGGCTGAAATGAGGGTGGTTTTCCCTAAATTGTTTTCCACTCTTGCTCCACGCAAATGTGGGTTCAATTCCTCTATATTCAATCTTCCCAATTCCTAATCCATTAGTGTAATTAGTACTTAATCGTATAACCCGAACGGGTAGTAAGATTTGGTGCTAAATTAATAATTATATAAGTATATTTTACTAAATAGCCCATATCTCCGGCCCGCGGTGCAAGCTGATAATTATGTTGGGCCCTTGGAATGAAAAGCTTTGGGCACCTTTAAGGAATGTGCCAATTAGGTTCTTCGGTCCCACGATTTTGCATGCATTTAAATAAATAGCATACAGATACTTTCTAATTTTCACTGTACAGTCCAATTCTCACAGGAAGAACCTCATATGACAGCTAGCTACTAAATCTACTTTAATATTCATACGTCCAGTCATGTGGTACACATGTCACTTTTAAAAGATATAAAAAATACCTATAAAATAACAATGATAATGTAGTAATATTGCTATCACTGTTGACCTCAAAACAAAATAGATTTTGAAATCTTAATTTTATTTCCGCCATCTATAATAATAAAAGGAAGTGTTTGTTTGTTTGTGTGCGATGTCCAGCCAAATCTACGGCACGCAGAGATCTGAAATTTTTAACACAGGTGGGCGGTAGAGTGTCCGAATGCACCTTGAATCCGGATTTTTAAATTTTTAATTAGCTTTTTAACTAGGCTATTTTTAACAAATTTTTAAAAAAAATATTTTTTATCTTGTTATAATTATTACTTTTCAGATATACGGGCACCATTTGGAGGGGGGTGGTAGTGGGGGTTGTCTTATATAATTCTTAAACCACAATGGGTCACGGGCAACGTCGTGCGGGGATTGCTAGTATTTATATAAATTCTCTGCAACTTTAATGATTTTTTAACTACCCACCCATATAATATAGATTTTAAAACCATGGAGAACAAATTAACTTTAAATTAGTTTGTGTGTTTAAGTGGTGCCCCTAGAACCTAAAGAGTAGAATGGGTAGCACGTTTGAACGAACCCATCAATAACTATAGCTATAGAAAAATCTATATTATGTGGATTATTATTATGCTTACAAGGCTATATCATTCAAGTTCAATACTAACGATACATTATTTTACAAATAGTCGACCAACAGTTTAAACTGGGCTAGTATAACCTAAGGCACGGGAACGATGGCCATATTTCAGGCTGTTGACTCACTAAACCTGACTTGTTAGTATTAAACTACCCTCAACAGATGACACTGTTGTGGACGATTTGTCTGCGTATTAGCAAAGAACCAGATTATGGATGTACAGAAAGGTTTAAAAGTGTGTTAACCCGATTTACAGGCAACCCGCCAAGCAAATCTTGGCATGCGCTCTGGTTCTTACTGGTTATTTGTGTTCACGGTGTCAAGGTGGGGATGTAGGGAAAGCAGTGGGTTTTTTTTTACAGATTTTATATCGAAACATTTTTCGGTCAAAATTTAAAAAGAAATCTCCAGTAAGAACAAAGTTGGATTTTCTTCACATGATGACTTCTACAGTTTTTTTTAAATATTTATCAAGGTTGTCCTGTAATTTAATGACAACTTTTTCTCTTCATTAAAAAAGTTTTGTCATCTAATACTGATATACTGTTGACAGATATTCAACAACTGTTGGTATCACCATGTGAAGAAAATTAAACTCTATTTTTCTATTGTAGCAATATTTTACTTATTTTGGACCAAAAAAAAAGTTGCTATCAAAATTGCGAAAACACTGGACTTTTCTCGCGTCCCCTTCACAGCCCACCTTAAGTGATGCATAAGTGATGATGCGGCATAGAGGTCGGTGATGCATTCTTAAATTGACACATTACCGTGTGTGTACACACAGTGATTAGTGGTCAGCCATGGCACTTTTTCACACGGAGGTCAACGATGAAGTTGGGGGTCATTGTCCCCTAACCACCAGAGGACAATATATTTTATGAATGTGCCTTTAGAGTCTAGATCAATGGATCGCAAAAGGTTTTTGAGTCGTAAAAACTTTCTAAAAATTCGAAAATATACAGTCATGAAAAAATATAAAAGTGAAAGTATAAAATTATTTAAAAAGAAAGAAAAAAATGAGGCGCATAATATACAGGTATCGGACTTTAGGTTTTTGCCTATGACGTGGACGTCAATTACGTCATCAACATAAACTAACCCACTTTGGTGGCCGCATGGTCTAACTCACTACTATAGCAGTACGAGGAGATGACGGGGAGATCGAGGTTCGAATCTTGGTCGGGTGTACTGGGGGTGTTTTCCAAATTTGTTTTACACTCTCCCCCCCCCTCCCCCCACGCAAATTCTGGAAGACTTCCTATAAATATAATCTTCCTAATCCCTAAAATCATTCACATATTTAGTAGATATGCGTAGAACCAGAACGGGTAGTAAGACGCATCAATGCAAAAAAACAAACCTTACACAAGTGCACTCTTAGCACACGCCTCATGAGAGGTATATTAGTTTTTTTATAGCTATATTCAATAAAATTTTCTTAATAAATATCAATAATAAATAATTTAATTAGAAAATACCCAACCGTCTCATGACCATTACTGTTAAATGTATCGCGAAAGTTTGTCGTTCTAAAAAGTTTGAAAGCCACTGCTCTAGATGCTATTTGAATGGGTTTTTTTTAATGCTGGCCAAGGATAGCGATTAAATAATGAAAATACTAATTTTGTTTGAAACCTAAACTTAATAAGTAGTATTTCTACCCTAATGAGTTAAAGGTCCCAGGCTCGATTCCCGGCATGACCGGAATATGTAATACTGGTGAAATGTAGGTTTCTCCTTTCACAGTAGTGAATTAACGGCAGGGGGGTTGGCTGTTGTGTCTGTTCTAAAATTAAGTTAGTTCATAATCTGTGTGCTGATGTAATCAGTTGTCTTAGAAAGTGCACGTTAAATACCTCTAATAATACTATAATTATTGGTTTTTTATTGTATGTAATTAAAATAAGAATTACTCAATGTTGATAAATTTACTCTTTTATTGATAGCTATAGAAGATCTCAATTTGTATATTAAATACATTTTATTTTGAAGATTCGTAACTATTTTGACGAGATTTTCTTTTGATAAATTAGCTAATCAATTTTAAAATATGTTTGGAGCATACTATATTTCCCGGAAATTTCCTACGCCCCCACGTGGGGCAGCTCCTAGTTCCGTATACATCACACCCTCCACACATGGAGAGAGAGAGAGAGTACCCTAGTGACGTCATACAGCCCCACCCACAAAGGTAACAAGAGCTCCATCCAACCCTACAGCAGATCCGATCCCTCGGCAGACAATAAAACACTGTCGAAGGAGTAAGGGATTCCAGGGCTACCGCGGTATCAGACAACAGATCCTTTTGTTGGGCATCTCATTGTTTCCATAGTAAAGGAGAATCGCCATGTCACTGTGCAATGACGCTTTGTTCATTGTTTCGGTCACTTTCATTGTGGCGTATTGTTGGGAGACCTCTCTCTGACCAGTAGGCTCGCCATTGAACTGAAAAGTCGACCACCGTGTGAGCATACAATCTTGTTGACTAGGCGCGCGCGCAGCCTCATGAGTACATACTTATTTGTATATTTATTAAGTTTTTATAATCGACCTCGGTAGTCTTGGGGTATGGTGCTCGCCTCAGGACCCGATGCTCGTGGGTTCAAACTCAGCCGAGGTCGACGTATTTCATTTTGAGCGGTAAAAATTCGTAGCACAGCTCCCTTCGGAGTGGAAGTAGAGCCATCGGTTCCATGTTGATTGTGGCATGTAAACAAAACCGAGAGGTATGTGAAAATACGTATCGCAGCTATTTTGGAAAGCCTTTTCGCACTTGCGCATAGGAACAGCGTGGAAGACAACGGGGAACCACCATAATTTCAACTTCTCTAGTACATCTGACTTCTACCAGTTGGTGCAGGCAGTACTAACCATCATAAGGGCTGAGGGCATGACCAGCATCAGATGGATGGAAATCACATCAACCGGTTATTACTTAAGAAGAAATTTATTCTCAAAATTACAAATTAGTCTCCCAAGCTGGGGGATGGTCACATAGTTATTCAATACTTCCAGAAGTCTTATTTTACTTTCTTGTGCTAAGAGAAAGTGTTGTGATAGTGGAAAACCTATCTCGAGATTCTGACAAATTTTTATTTTTTATTTGAACATGAGCCCAAAAAAAGTTAATTTTAAAATTCTGTTTCTCCCCATGTATTTCTGTCTATCCTAGGCCACGAATCCAAAACGGTTTCATGGATTTTGTTCAAACTTGATATTTAAATTTAATAAGGCTATACCACTTTTTTTTTAACCTATCCCTTCGATTAAGAGTAGTTTACATATGAGCATTTTTTGAATTCCAAATTTTTTGAAAATGGTTCTAACTATTTTGTTTGAACTGCATCTCTAGGATTTACTCCACGTCCGGGATAAACGCATACTAATACGCTAGTGGGGTAAGGATTAGTAATGTAAAATTTAGAGGAAATGTACTTGCATTTTCGTGGAAGGATAATGGAAAACCATTTATGAAACAACACCTTCAGTACATTAGGCTGAGATTTGAAATATGATCTCCCCTTCACCGGCAAACAAAACTATCTGAGCCTGAAATTTATACCAATGGACCACCGGTGCGTGTGCTACTGATTATTAAGTAAAGGTAAAGTAAATATTATATAACTCACTCTAAGAAAATATATTAAAAAATTAATAGAGGCCTACAATATTTCTATAGTGATCACATAATTGTAAATTAACTTTTGTAAAGAGTGAAGTGACTAAAGTAGTGTAATCATATTTGTTAATGGTACACAACATGATTTGTCACACTGTTCCACAAAAGAGAACTGATAAACTAAGTCCGTCACACAAGTCTACAAAACATTCAAAAGGCCTTTTTTATTCTTCAAATTAACCACGAAG
>CABFWB010000086.1:361028-397347 GCA_902151455.1 Timema bartmani
GGGGGGGGGGGGGGGGGGGGGGGGGGGAATAAGATGGATGGATTGTTGCATGAAAAAACAAATTTGAGATGGGCGAGGGTCTATTGGAATCTTCTGGCTCTTATTTTTTTTATTAATTCAGTAAGGACGTTCAAACCACGTAAGTCATTCACATTCGTTTTTCATAGATAAAACGATTTTTACTCTAATTTAAAAAATAAACTTATATAAGCACACGTAAATGTGATTCACTTTGAAATGTCCAGCTAATAGTTTTGTTTTTTATGAATATTCTCAGAGAGCACTAGGATCACTAACTATTTAACATGCGTATAATTCGAACGGGTAGTGAGTGATTCGTGGTGATAAAAACTGTTTAACTTATGACCCGCTTCAGTGGCTGCATGGTCTAAGGCGTTACTCTTGCAGTAGACTTGACTGCCGATGACGGGGAGATCGAGGTTCGAATCTCCAGTGGGTGTATTGCGGGTGGTTTATCCCAAATGGTTTTCCACTCTCCCTCCACGCAAACTAGCATACACTATCTCTAAATATAACCTTCCTAATCCCTAAAGCCATTATCGTAATTAGTAAATAAGGGTATAGCCCGAGTGGGTAGTAGGACGCGGTTCAAAATAAAATTAAAGAAGAATGAATTGCACGGTGAATACCCCTAAACATAACAATAAAATAAGGTAGTAATATTTAGTGCATCCAGTCAAAATCGAACCCCAGCCTTACAAGTAATATTTTGGTGTGGACATACTTGACAGTCAAATGATGGCATGGACAAAAATTTTAAAAAAACATAGTCCAAACAAACATTTTGTTATTGATTTGTTAAGCACAAGTACTATTCGTCACATAATCTAATGGGTTAGGGATAAATAGGGCAATTTAAGAGGAAATGCATTAGCATTAATCTTGAGAGAGTAGGTGGAAACTACGGAACAGTTATTCAGACCCCTAAGACTCCGGACACCAGGGTTAGAGCCTAACACAAAATATTAAGTATTGGTATCCAATTATTTTCTAATAAAGGATGGAGAATTTTTTCACCACGTCTAACTACCCGTTCGGGCTATACGCCTATATACTAATTATGATAATGGTTTTAGGGATTATAAAAGTTATATTTAGAGGAAATGTACCCGCATTTGCGATGAGGGAGAGTGGAAAACAATTTTGTAAAACCCACACTAAGTAGAACCGGCCGAGATTCGAACCTCAATCTCCCCATCCTCGGCAGTCTAGTCTAACACGAAAGTGACGTCTTAAATCATGCAGCCGCCAAAGCGATTTACTTACAAGTTGACTTCAAAATTTTTGTAACTAATATTTTTGTTCCTAATCCTGTTCTTCAAATGTATTTCCATCTAGCCTAAAAACACAAACAATTCACATTGTAATTATTAATACTAAGTTTCACATTGACGATTACGGTGAGGTCAGGGTTAGAATCCCCTTCATATGCACCGGAAGATAAGTCAACAATGTAGTTTTATAATCCTCTTTCTACGCTAAGCCTGGTGTATTTCCTCTAAGCTACCTTCCTTTGCCCTACACTTTAGATTAAGCCATTAATAGCTTTGATGTTAACCGTGCTATTTTTAATTAATCATATAGATAAAATATTGTAGTAGTGAAAAAAATTAGCTCAAGATTATGATGGATCATTACGTTTGATGCATAATAAATAATACATTTTACAATAATTATGTTTGTCCCCATATAACTTATGTTTGTCTGTGGATTAATATTTATATGATATAAAATCAAAGACTAAACAATGATTATGATTCTAGTCCTGAAAATAAGAATACTTTACTGATGATTAATTTTTAAAGATGAACAAAATTTAAAAAATAGTTTTAACTATTTTGTTCATAATACGTATCAGGTGTTTTATATAAAAAAAACACTTGCTCACTTATTTTTCGAAGAAGAATTTTCTTAAAGGTAGTCTACTGATAACAGATTTTTAAAATTTTGTTCAAAACTATATTTTATATTAATAAATTGAAGAATTTGTCTATGTGTCACGATTATTGAGCGATATCCCTCTCACGTATAGGTCTGAACTTTTATAATTAGTAGCCCCTGTGCACAAACATATTCACCTCGGAGGAGGAATTCTAATTTTTGACTTTTTTTTGTAATTAATTAAAAACTGGGTCTGTTTGAAGCAAAGAAAAGCGTTTCCCGGGGTAACCATGAAATAAATTGCGTAAACTGTGCCGTAAAATAAGCTATAAATGAGAAAGTATGTAGACCTACAGCTGTGGCCGTAGCATAGACTATGAATGAAAAAGTACTTACAACTGTGCCGTAACATAAACTTTAGTAATAAACTATGTACGGTACAAATCTGTATTTAAAAAACCATTACAACAGGAAAACGGAACTAGCAGATAACCATTCCGAGGACTATATTTTCTTAGGAACCGTTATGTTTTAATGAAATTAGTGTGACAGCCGGTAGCACGCGTCGGTCCGTGTACGTGGCGCGTGCCACTGGTTCACTCCGTCCAGCCCTAACCATGCTATCACGCGCAGGAAGAGTTAAACCACTGGTCCTAATCAACCGCCCCCTCAAGATTCACTCTGATTTGGAACAAACCGAGGCGTAGATGTCACTTTCAGGAACAACGTTCAAGTGCCATTCTTTATTATTGTCACTATCATCATCATCATCATCATCGCGTCATAGTACTTGTTCAGGCTATACGCATTTATGATCATAATTTCCCTAATGGAACAGGTAAAAGGAAGGAAACGTTTTAAAGGTAATCTACCCGCATTTGCGAGAAAGGAGGTGGGAAACAATGGAGGAAAAACCCCCCTCAGTAGACCCTAACAGGAATCGAACCCCGATCAGCAGGCCAGTCTAACACCAGAGAGACGTCTTAGACCATTCGGCCACTGAAGAGAGTAAGTGCCATTGTTGATTTTTCACACTGCTTTTCACTTATCTAAAGGTGGGATAAAGGAGACAGGTTAAATGGTCCAAGACGTCACACTCGTGTTGGACTGGGCTGCCGATGAGGGGGATATTGGGGTTCAAATCTCAGTTGAATGAACTAGGGTGGTTTTCTCTAAATGGTTTTCTACGCTCCCTCCACGTAAATGCGGGTTCACGTCCTCTAAATTCAACCTCCCAAATTCCTAATTCATTAGCGTAGTTAGTACTTAAGCGTATAACCCGAATGGGTAGTAAAACACGGGGCTAAATAAATAAATAAATACGGTTTTTAAAACTTTTTTTTTGTTCAAAATAAATGAAATTTTACTGTAGTATAAATATTCAGTTTAATTTCCTACAGATGATATTCTCAACAGTTTTGGACATGGACTTCGCGGAACTTGACCGGGACTTTTTTAACTCATTTAAAAGTTTCTGTTCAGACGTCACTACGCTCATGACAGATATTCAACAACTGTTTTAAGATTACTATGAGTAGAAAACTAAACTGAAAGTATCTTAGGCAATATTTGATTTATTTAGGCCAGTAAAAAAAAATTGTCGTAGGGCCCGCAAATCATTGACCTTAGCTCGAATTTCCTTCCATCCCACCCTAAGACCCGCAATGGTGGCCGCAAGGTCTAAGGGGTTACTCTCGAAATAGATTGTCCAGCCGATGACAAGGAGGGAGAACTGGGTGTTTTTCCTTGTGAACGTCGCCTACTTGTGACGTCACGACCGGTTAAGATAGGATTTCCCATGTTAGTTATTATTATTTTTATTGACACCGCGTCTTACTACCCGTTTGGGTTATACGCACTTACGCTAATGTATAATGGTAGGGTGATTGTGAGATGAAATGGAGGACCTACAGTTTAACGTGGAATCCGAACCACGGTGGAGGCCTGGCATTCCACACATTCACAAGTTGTGATTAATACACGTCTTGTCAGAGGTGAAGGAAGGTTTTGCCAATCAGATAAATCTGTGCCGGGACTGAGGATTGAACCCCGGACCTCCAGCACAGAAGTCTGACACCTTTCCCCTAGATCGCCAGGTCACCCCCATGTTAGTTAATTACGTTTTAGTTGGCGAGTATTAAAGATATAACGTTGCAACAAAATTAATAAATTCTTAAATAGTCCTACAGTTTCACAAAATTATTATTTTTAACTTTAAGTATTGTTTGCAAACCTATTTATTTTATAAATCCTCTACAACCTAGGCTATTTGTCTTAGTCACGAAAATGGCCTGTAGTAATCTTCCCGCCAGGATATAGATTAAAAAACGCCGTGTATTTATATGTAAATTTATAATAGGAAACAATGAAAGGCTAGTTTTAAAAAGCAAGGCACTGTTTTGAAGGCGCAAATATTGAAGTGACTCGTCAGAGGAAGAGGGAAAGGGTTATCAGCACATAGACAAGAGCCCTCTCAGTGTAAACTTTTCCTTTCTCTCCCTCTCTTTCTATTTTGTACATTGGCGTCTAGGTGTTTAAGGGCGTCAAGTTAAGATGCAACCCGCTTCACAAAATAACTTAGAAATCTACAAGTAGGCTTGGTTTTGAGAGAGCTATTCCTCTACTAAAACTTACATTTCCTGTAATTTATACCATCCTCATCCTTACCCATTAGAAAATATACGGATAGCCTGAATGGTTAAGAGGACGCAGTAAACAAACAAAAATAAACGTGCCCAATAGTTTGTAAATTAAAATAATTTAAAATTTTAACTCATTATATCTTAAGTTTAAAAGATATCCCAGAACTGTGTGGAGTTAAAAACACAAGGCCAATCTCCCATCCGAAGAATGCTGCGGTGAAACGTGTTGACATTTCGATTAGATGGCTTAGTAAATGGAAGTAACGGTAAAAACTAACTCTTTATTATTGTTGTGTTTTACCACGAGACTCCCAGGGTCATGCTGCTTCCTTCTATTTGGCTACCCCTCTGCTTGCGTCATTCCCCAGATTGTCACAAATACTGTGTGTACGCTATTATTACAAGAAACAATCATCTTTATTTATTTTTTAAGAAAAAAAAAACAACTCTTCATCACTTGACACGCCAATTTTCATAAGAAAGGCCTTTTTAGAAAATACAGATGTATTTTTTTGTTACGGTCGACCTTTATAACATAACATGACAGTATGACGTATGGATGGTTGGAACTAGATCAGGAAAGCAAACACATTTTTTCAGATGACATTCTTTTTGTGTTTTTTTTTTAGCGCCGCGTTCTGATTATACATCTTTGTACTAATTATTCTATGTGTTAGGGATTGGAAAGGTTGAATTCAGTGGACGTTTACCCGCATTTTCGTGGAGGGAGAGTGGAAAACTATCTATGAAAACCACCCTCAGTGCACCCGATTGGGATCGAACCCCAATGTCCTCATCATTGGCAGCCAGTATATTTCGAGTTTGACGTCTTAGGCCATGCGACCACTGAAGCGGGTGATGGTATTCTGATGGTGTAGTTGTGTAAATATAGAAAAATGACACCTGGGGAGAAATTTTATCCCAGGTTGAATGAATGACACAAGTGGATGGAGGAGACCCCAGATATCTTAGTCGGTGGATTGTCCGGCACGTAAAGTTGAAGGCCAGGTCTCAAATCCCCGTTCGGATATTATTTTTCTTTATTTACATAGATTGAGTAATATCTCTAGCTGCAATAAAAGGGTTTTTGTGCTTACAGCTGTTACCGAGAGGTCTAAGACGTTAGACTCACATTGTACTTGGCAGACGTTTACTGGTTTCAAATCCTGATCGTGTGCTCTAAGGGTGGTTTTCTAGATTAGTCTTTATACATTGCTTTCTCTCCCTCTCATTTACCACCCTAATTTATTGACCATCACGTTTTCAGTGAGCTATTCAACAATCATACAGAAGCCCCATGACTTCTTTGGTGCTGACTGACAGCTCACAGCTTTGAAAAGTTACCAGACCAAACTATGTATCCGTACGCTGAACCATATGAATTGCAAAAACATGTGTTTATCAGCTGTCACTTCTGACAGTCAAAATTTAGGTATATACCTAAATGTTGACTGTCCGAAGTCAGCTGTGAGCTGTCAGTCAGCACCAAAGAAGTCACGGGGCTACTGTACATTCATTACCGTTTCCAGCCTGTGGTCAGTTTTTTATTCAAGTCATATATTTTCCACTACCGGCTGGCTAGGCCTGTCATATCTTCATATGCCTTATAATCTAACTTAAGATGGGGTGCTAGTGAGCGTGAGTTTAGGGCAGTATTTTCGAAGTTTTTATAACATAAACTTTTTTTGGCCAAAATAAATCCAATATTTCTTCTATAAAAACATAGAGTTTAGTTTTCCGTGTATGCTAATCTCAACAGTTCCTTAATATCTGTCAAGGGTGTCCTGGAATTTAGTGACAACTTTTTCTCTGCATTTAAAAAGTTTGTCACCAAATGCCGCTATGCTCATGACAGATATTCAAGAATTGTTGAAATTAGCATGTGCAGAAAACATAACTCTATGTTTCTATAGAAGAAATATTTGATCTATTTTGGCCAAAAAAGTTTATGCTATAAAAACTGCAAATTAATGCACTAAACTGGCGCTCACTAGCAACCCACCTTAAGAGTAGGACAGGCACAACTTCCAGTCCTAGGCCGTTAATTTATCAATGTGGAAGAGTAAATCTATTTTTTCTGTGGGGTATTCAACAAACACTTTCTAAACAAACAAAATAACTATACTCTCTACAGAATAACTTTGTCTATTGCTACTTATTCTTCCCTAATATCTAGAGTTTGCTGTTGATTCTTAAAATGAATCCACCTAGTACTGTGTAGGCCTACTTGGATTATTTATTATTAATTGCTGACAGACCAAAGGAATAGCAAGATGCGCAGGACCAACAAAAGAAATATTAAGAAATACTAGAAAAATTTGATTATAAAAATTGTCTCCAGTAGTGTCCTATATCTGATCAACTTTTTATATCTTCTTATTAATCACTCCAATGTATCAGATATCAGTCAATCAAGTCATATAACCTAAGGGAATACGGTGAGGAAGTAATTATTTAATAAACGGTACAGTAATTCATTCGGAGGGAGGATAATAAACCGCAATAAGTAATAAAGATATCCACTGATTCCTGTTATGATTGAACCTCGGTCTCCTGAGTCAGAGTCTACTACGTTATCGCTAAGGCTATTTACCTATATTCGTTACGTCTGTTTATCATTTATCGGTTCCTTTTCCCTTACGTTGACTGGTTATGATGGGATTGTAGGAAACGCGAGTTAAGGTAAATGTTTATGCAATTTTTATAGTGAGAATAAGTCAAATATTGCTCCAGTAGAAACAAAGAGTTTAATTTTCTTCACATGGTGATATCAACAATTGTTGAATATGTCATGAGCATTAGCGGAATTAGATGAAAAACTTTTTAAATGAAGAGAAAAAGTTGTCATTAAATTCCATAACACCCTTGACAAATATTCAACAACTGTTGACGTCACCATGTGAAGAAAATTAAACTCTTTGTTTATACTAATACAATATTTTATTTATTTTGACCAAGAAAAATGTTGCTATAAAAATGGCCTTTACTCACGTTTCCTGCAATCCCACCTTAAGATGGGGTGCTAGTGAGCGTGAGTCTAGGGAAGTATTTTTGAAGTTTTTACAGCATAAACATTTTTGGCCAAAATAAATCAAATATTTCTTCTATAGAATCATAGAGTTTAGTTTTCCGCGCATGCTAATCTCAACAGTCCTTGAATATCTGCCAAGGGTGTCCTAGAATTTAATGACAACTTTTTCTCTTAATTTAAAAAGTTTGTCACCAAATGCCGCTATGCTCATGACAGATATTCAACAACTGTTGAGATTAGCATGTGCAGAAAACTAAACTATATGTTTCTATAGAAGAAAAATTTGATTTATTTTGTTCAAAAAATGTTTATGCTATAAAAACTGCAAAATTAGCGCACTAAATTCGCGCTCACTAGCACCCAGCCTTAAACTGCTTGTTAAACGCACCAATTATTATAATATACAAGAGTAGTAGATGAAACGGAGGTGTGCATTGTAAATGTTCAGTAAGACACCCCACCTCCCCCTTACAGGGAAATCACACACTAGTATGTACACTGTACAGAGCAATGACATGAGCGTAAGAAAGGGCAATTACCTGCTTCACCAAACAAAGAAAAAAGGCGGTATGTACTTGTTTGTAGACTTTTTTTTACATTATGCTAAGAACGTATGCGTGTAATTATTTTTGGCTTTGTGTGCAGTAAAAAGTATGTTGAACTAAGCATACAGTAGGATTTGAAATAAAGTAGCTTTTATAAAATAAAAAGGTATTTTTTGCTGCCCAAATTGATTGCTTGTTAATGCTATTTTTTTTATGTATTAATAATATCTATCAAAAGCTACAGCTGCACACCATATTACCTGGCGTATGATTTCATGAAAGTGGTTTAACTAACTTTTTTAGCACTCAGACAAGATTATTCCTATGGATAATTGATTGTAGCTGCGTGTCCAAACTAGTTGGAATCATCAGAGGCGTTGTACGAAATGAACCAGTGTTTTTTACATCTCTTAGCATTTCGAAATTAGGAAAATTTCCAAGTCGAAAAGGAGAGTACAAGGGCAACCTTGAGAACGGGAGGGGGGTAACCAGGAGGCTCCCAAATTATTATTTTTTTAATTTGGGGTGATAAACAAGCTTTTACCTGCATCTGAGCTAAATATCCAATTGAGCTTGGATATATTTATTTAGATTTGCAGATCAGATATCGTTCAAGTCGTGTATTTTAGATTACAAAATTTAACTGACTTTATTACAGCGGTTTACAACATTTTGTAGTTTATGACCACAACATTTCTCTCTGCGGCCATTGCGACCCTTTGATAACTTAAAAGCGTTCAAATCCTAGTTTTCAAGTTTTTTCACTGTGTATTACTACCAGCCCGGACTATCTACAGTTAACTACACCAGTGGAATAGGTAAAATTTAAAGGAAATGTACCCTTATTTGCTTGGAGGGATATTAGGATAAACTACCCCTGGCCAGAATTAAAATCCTTACTTTACCTTCAGCCAACAAACCAAAGGAAAAGAGCGTGACATTAAACCCTCATGTCCACTAATGCTTGTTTTAATTATTATAAATTGCTGATAGTAATGATTATATGCAACTAATATGCAGTAAAAGAGAATCAACAAGCCCGGGGTTGGGGGATGATTCTATATTATGTTAGCAGCATTACAAGGCTTCCACAGTAAACCAAGTTAGCAAAAAGCTATCAGAATGGATTAGCCAAAAGGAACCTAGGCAGTAACTAGGTCGTTTTTAGCACTTTAACAACTTACGTTTCTAGTAGAATTCCACATCTTCTTATAATCACTAAAATCCTTTAAAAAGTAAATATAAAGCTAAAACCTCTATATTGTGACCCCACCCAAAACACGCTGCGACCACCATGTTGGAAACCGCTGCTTTAATTATTACACACTTGGAAGCAATATTTAACTAGTAAGTTCCCTGTGCTGTAGAACTCGCTCTTCACTTTATCAAAAAATTAGCAATTTGACCATGTTTATACAAAATAATTTTCAACTGTAAAATAAAGCAATCAAAAATGGAGTTTATCGATATTTCTACAGTATTTTGATACCTGTCTACCAATGTCCTGCTTCATAACCTCATGGAAGCTGCCCTAAAATGTTAATACTGGTACGTCAATAAAATATTCAAAATATATTGTAATTTAGCGCGTGAGGGTGAAGGGGCTTCCCCTGACATTTTATTAAATAACTTATGGCAAATTCGAAATCAGTACTCTAAACAACATGTTTATACGAAATTTCATGTAAATCGAACGGATTCAAAAATGTATCTCAAATTTGAAAATGTTAAAGGGTGAAAAAAACTTAATTTTTGTTTAATATAGTCTACTTAATCAAATAAAAAAATTATAAGAGTTGTAACAATGTAACACAGCCCTATTACTCCTCTTCCTTCATTGTTGCTTTGAGCCTATTTAAATTGCTTTCATGAACACCTATTTTAATAAACGATGAAATAAGATACATCAGTTCAATTCAAACTAGTATGGATACTGGCTAGAAAAATTAGTATGTATTTCAGAGGTCAAACTTTGACACTAACTTCAATGTCATCATTTCATCAGTCAGAGCTTTCAATAAGAAAACAATAAAATGTTGCGTAGCATTCACTGCATTTATGCCTTCAAAATTTAATTAAGGCATTGGCTGTACAACATATGATAATTTGAGTCACAAAACTACGACAGTCTAACAGCCACAAAAGTCACAACTAAAAACACTAAACCACAAATAAAACATTGGCTGACAATGCTGCAACTTCAAGTGTTGCTGGTTGAGTGAAATTTTGCTACTGGGCAGCTCATGTTTCCTTATAATTCGTTTCCATACCGCATTCTGCATACACTGACTGGCCTACTGACAACGGCTCTACTAGACTACTTGATTAACTAAGCTTTCTACAATTTACCATAGAAGGATTCTCCTTTCAATGTTTGACGATTTTCGAAGTTGGGAAATTTTAAATTGGTCTGTAGTTAAGGATTTTCATAATAGAAAGTAATGGGGTACAGAATAAACCTAGAATTTCCCAACTCCAGATTTCAAATTTCACAAAATTCCCAACTTTCAAGCTTTTAACCAACATTTGAGGGGTTACACCCCCAAACCTCTCAACCCCGGCACGACGCCTCTGGGAATCATGATCAGGAGACCCTAATTAGATTCCGGGTGGTGCTGACGAAAATATTCACTATTTGTTTAGTAGTTCATCCTGCGATCCATTTAATAAATATATAGACGCTAGGGATGGTTTCCAGGTTAAGATAGTTTGCAATTTTTCTTGTGTTGATATAGCTTATTTTATTAGCTTAGAAAGACTAGGCTCAACATCTTTATTAAAATAATAGCTTCAAATTAATCGTATTTCTTTAAAAATACAGTACGTATATGTTCGTAAGAACACATTTTCGTGCTAGATACATAAAAAAACAGATTTTTTGAATCATTATATATATATACGTTTACATTTAGGAATATGTTTTTGTAATTACTATATAATAGTTACTAAGCTAACATATTATAGTCGAGTTCCACGCCAGTTTTTGTGATTTGTCTCGGATACTCTTTTAGTCAAATATAAATTGAAATATGCTGCAGAATTGCCCAAGCTAAAAATGCTTTCAATTAAAAATAAACCTATCACTTATGATGATATTAAAATTGAGACAAGGAAGATATTGCTGAGACACATGGAAACGAAAGTTGACACTGCAGAGAAGAAAAGATTAAATTCATTTGAAATGTGGTGCTATAGGAAGCTGGTGAAAATGAATGGGATGGATAAAATTTGTAAAGAAGAAGTTTCCTGGAGGATAGGCTAAAGAGAAACCTTGTGGAAGATGTTAATAAAAAGAAGATACATACTGGTTGGACACATCTTGAGACATTAGGGGCTGCTACAATTTATATTAGAAGGATATGTGGAAGGGATAAATAGTAGAGAAAGACCTCGATTATGCGTCATTGACTATATAATAGAAGATGATTGTTGCAATACATACCAAGTACTGAAAAGGAAAGCTGAAATAAGATAAAAGTTAAGAACTAATGGAAACCAACCTTCGGATTGTTGATCATACATATATATATATATATATATATATATATATTTTCTAAAGTGACGCTTGAATTGTTGAATTGAACAGTGTGCACTTGGTGGGTCAGTTTTCTGTGAGCGTTACATTCTCAATACTATTTGAAATTAATTTAAAATTAAATAAGGAGTTTTGAATACCTACTCAAAAGTGTTTGAGATGTGCTGTAGCTATCTATAATAACAGAACCACGTTTTATTAAAGTAAATATTTTTGTTTTGGAAATTACTTCTTGCCTACACTGGTGGTACGTGGTCAAACGCGTCAATCTTGTCTAGTATAGTTTGCCAATGACGGGGAGGTCAGGATTCAAATCCCGGACGTGTGTTCTAAGTTTTATTTATATCATAATGTCTACCGAATTGTATAAGGGATATTTAATTACGTCTTGTTAATTTGTCATTAGCTTTACATAAATATTCATGACCAAAATGTTTAAAAAAAAAGTTACACGATTTGTATATAATGCGATCAGCGAAATAGGAATAGTTTTTTTCTATAACGCGGTTCTAAAACTTCTCTTACGCGATTTCCAAACGCGGGTCACTGATTCCCTCCATCAATCGCGTTGCTCTCTTAGTTCTCACTACTACCGCCGCATACTCACGCGCGCCAGTGTTGGTTTCTGTGATTCTCTACGCTAGTGCCCCACCAATCTGTGCTGTAATCGCACTTAATTTAGTCTGCTTCAGTCTGTTTGCAGCTTGATTGCAATTACCACTGAACGAGTGTTTCTGCTTTTCTTTGTTGTGTGTTTATGCCACTGTGCGTGATTTATCGCGATCGCATTGTTTATTTTTGTTTTTACTCTAATGAGTGGAAAGTCCATGAAGCGGTCTCCTTCTTGCAGTAAGAGTAACATTAAAAAAAAAACTGAAAGTCACAGAAGTTTGACGTGGTGAAGCGTTATGAAACAGATTTTTTAAATGTCTGCTCAGTATTTACTACCCCCTAACCTTTCTTTTTCCAGCTAACTAATGTTTTATATAACGCTTATTTTTTAGATAGCGTGATGTTTTTCCAGAACGCATCCACCACGTTAAAGGATAAATTCCTGAAGTTATAAATTTAGGCTGGTTTTGACTAAAGTATAAAAACAGTACCATTATTAATAATAATAATAATAATATTTAGCACCACGTCTTACTACCCGTCCGGGTTATACGCTTAAGTACCATTTACTCTAATGGGTTAGGAATTGGGAAGGTTTGATATAGAGGAAGTGAGCCCGCATTGGTGTGGAAGGAGAGTGTAAGACTATCTAGGAAACCCCCCCCCCTTCCCAGTTCGCCCGAGCAGAGATTCGAACCTCGATCTCCCCGTCCTCGGCAGTCTAGCTCAACACGAAACTTGCGCGTTAGCTAACTACGCCACCGAGGCGGGTTACAGTACTATTCACACCTGCACAATGAACTTGGGTCATATCCGCTTCAGTGACTGAACGATCTAAGTCATGTTGGACTGGCCTGTATATGGCGGAAAGATTAGGGTTCGAATCCAGGTTGATTCTACTGAGGGTTTTTTTTCTTCTAAATGGTTTCCCAAACCCCCAACACGAAAATGCAGGTACATTACCCCTAAAATGCTTCCTTCCTCGCCCCTACCCTATTAGAGTAATCATCATATAAAACGCGTATAACCTGAAATGGTACGTGGTGATACAAAACTTAGCTGACAAAAATTCATGACCTGAAAGCTAATTTAATGATTATTTTTAATGACTTTCATGAGTGGTACACCCAGCACACGTGCTTCCTTCCGTCTCACCTTAAAGCTATGTCCAATTTCCTCACTTGATGTCATCTTGTTTAGTGAGTACTCCAGTCTACTTTCGCTTCTGGTCGCGAATTGAATTAGCCGGTTAACGGTGAATGTGTGTGTTAGCGGGCCCGCGTCACTCTCTTGAATATGTATTTCCGTCCTATCGGCAAGACTCAACTTCCTTTATATTTTGGGTTTCCATAAAGAGTTCATAAACCCACGACTCTTTTTTTTTTNTTTTTCTTTCACTCTCTCGTCGTGTGTTCTCGTTAGGACGCGCGTTTCTTGCCTTCTCTATCAATTTTCTTTAATGTTTAGCACTCTTTCGTTAGTTCTCGTCTTTGTGTCGACCAACTCGACTAAAGGGTGGTATTACACTGTAGTTTTTTTTTAAGAAACGTTTTCTGATTAAATAAATATTATGACACTTTGAAGACTCATATAAGATATTTTATAAAGTTAATAATATACAAGAGGAAGTCAGTAAAAAGGTTACAAAAAAAACTCCATCTCGCTATCCCACAATCAGCCACAAAAACCGACTAGCCGCCGTATTTTGGTGATGATAGTGTCAACTTTTGCTGATAGATGGTATCATGTGGTCAGCACAATGATCCCTCTGACCGAATCCGCTACTGTTTCGTTAAAATAGCTCCTCCTTTGTCCTCACGTGGCTGAGCTAGTCCAGTTTCAGACGCAATGTTTTACAGAAAATCTGAAAGCGCCAGGTATCAAACGTAGGACCACTGGATCTGTAGGACGCTCTGACCACTAGACAACAGATACCGTCAATTATTGTTGAATACGAGCAGAATATATTCTTTATTTGACACAAACTGCATATCATGTGTATAATTTATTAGGCCAGATTTCTTTGTTTTTTAAAGCGTGTGGCAGCTTTGGCCGGGAACAATATATTATCATTTATTATGTTCATTCGATTGTGCATGTGGACTTTTAGCAGTTATGTTGGTACATAACTTTGCCCAGGGTACATCTATAGAAGTTGGTTACACGTCATACCCGCAATGAGATGATATGATGATAGTAATTATGAAGTTTTGGAACCATAAATAATCTTATACCTAATTTAAGCCTAGCTAAAGTAGCCCCGTGGCTTCTTTGGTGCTGACTGACATACCTAAATTATGACTGTCAGAAGTGACAGCTGCTAAACTCATGTTTTTGCAGATCATATGGTTCGGTGTAGGGATACATAATTTGGTCAGGTAACTTTTCAGAGCTGTCAGCTGTCAGCTGTTAGCCAGCACCAAAGAAGCCATGGGTCTACTGTAATCAAACTCTGGTAAGCGTTGGGATAATTGCTGATTCGGGAAAAATACCTATGGTACCAGCTGGGAACTAAATCCAGGACCTTTAGGTTCGTAGCCAGGTGCACAGACCACTATACCACTGGGCCGGTTTAATTTGCCCGTCTACGATAGCTAACTTGTTTTTTAAAAAAATATTTAAATTCAACACATACTTTCGAACTTCTTAAAAGCAATTACATTCCAAACATAAAACTCTGAAATTGGAAAATTGGGTGGTGGGGTGGGACTAATGCTCTAGATCAGTGGTCCCCAAACATTTTTGCTCGTAGATCCCTTTTGGATTTGAAAGATCTCCACGGATCTTCACATCCTTGTTTGCATAAAATACAGTGTGTCTGTATGATTGCCACCCGGGGATTTAAAAAGTATATTAAAATATATTTCTAGAGTGACACAAAAATTATTCATGCGATAGTATAGCAAGTAAACATTCAATCCTACTTTATAGGGTACCAATGTGAAGAATGGTGTTGTTTCCTTGTCTCACAAAGTCCTTTAAAGTTGGAAAAGATTGTAGACAGCTGAATTCTCATGTTGGGTGCATGTCCAGTCTGCAACTATATTTAGCTATTGTTGTTGCATACCTTGAAAATCCAGCTTCACACAGATAAGTTATTGAGAATGAAAGAAGTTTAATTACCTACTGCGCATTTAGACACTTGTGGATACTCTTGAAGAAGACTGCACCAGAATTCAGCCAGAGGAACTTGATTGAACTTCTGTTTCAAACCAGTATTAGATGTAATATTTATTAAACACTTGTAATTTTGCACAGACATTGCATCCGGTTTCTCTGAAGCACAATATGGATTTCGTACCCAGCCATCGTCATCTGTAGAAAATGGAAAGTATTTCTTAAAAACTGTTGTTGCAAACCATTTAAATGTTGGACGATGCTACTATGAATAGTTACTTCTAGGCTAGATTCTGCTCCTATCAAGAAGTCAATCAAAGTTTGAAAGCATTAATACTGTCTTTTTTCAACACATTCTTCCGAAATTCAAGTTTATGATCAAAATACGTTATTTTGTCCCATGTTGTAGATACCGACACACTCTTTCTTTGACAAAACATATTTAGTTCTTGTAAAAATGCTTGTAAAAATGTCCGCTAAGTTAGCCAATTAGTCTTTTAATGCCCCAAGTTTACTCTTGAAAAAACTAACATATTTGTTCTTATATTCAAGGTGATTATTATCACGATGTCTACGAAGTTTGGCAGGTTACATATGACTGATATCACTTTGTTGCACAAGACGCTTAGTGTATCAGAAGCAATTTTATCACCTGTATACGTAAAACCCAGAGACAAATAGGAATAAGTGTATCTCCGTTTTTTACTGCTTTCAAAAGTTCTAGAGCTGTTATTTCTAGATGGAGACGTAAAACGTTGAGATTCACTTATAACGTCGGTTACACTGTACTTGCTAGAGTAATACTTGATTGTTTACTTGAATTACCTATTTTTAGCCACTGATTCATGATAAATATTAAAAATAATAGTATCAATGTTACTGCATGTTATTTTACTCACTTTATTGTATCTATAACTAAACATACGAGGAGAGAAGCTCCCATTGACAGCTATTAAGAAGTTTTATCCACATTGTCATGAAGACATACAAATAAATTGATCACCCCTAGTTAATATATAAATAACACGAGCATACGGTACCTAACAAGTGTAGCGAGTACAATGTTGAGCACGAGTGAGAAAGATCACGTCACTAAACTGTGATCTGTATTTATAGACCCTTCAAATCACACTATCTCTTAGCTGGATATACTAAGTCATATGAACTAAACGTATAGTTGAATAAATAAATTTCGCGATCATTTCTATCAAAATATTATTGCTTTTTTTTAAAAAAAAATCAAAGTATTCATTATAGAAATTAATCCGAGGATCCTTTGGACACTGTTCACGGATCCTTTGGGATCCGCGGAGCACAGTTTTGGAACCACTGCTTTAGATCATGGTCATTCGACTTTATCTTATCTCTGCTCTCCAGGCTTATGGAGGAATTCACTTCTTAGGTGGGGACACCATTAAGGCGAATTCCACTATCCCCAGATTAAGACTAACAAACTAATTCTATTATCACAGACTTACAGACTAGTTTGTTCTGAAACAGACATAACACCCAGTCGCCGGGCATTCAATTCTTAACTGTTAAAGGGGTAGTACTAATTTCACTAGTCAAAAGTTATTTAAACGTACCAGAAATCAAATGCGTGACCTTTTAACTCACAAAACAAATGCACTAATAACTTAACAAAAGTGTAGAGAACTGAGTACACGATTTTATTTTACTAATAAAATTTAAAAAAGTCATAAGAGAATTCTCGTCATAGAGCGTTAGTATGAATTTATTAAAATTGTTCTTATATACTACAAGATTTTTCTTGTAGCCAAGGTAAAATTATTTATTTTTTATTTATTTTCATTTAGATTTTCTCGTACGAGGTTGATAGCGCCTGAAGTAATATGATCACGTCGGCCTGCAAAAAACGATTGCCACAGCATCACCTCCGCACTCGCCGAGACATGATTGTATGTGATCATGATGCGAGTTTATGACTGAAGGAATACCAACCACTTCGCTGACATGAGCTCTTTCTAAACAAACTTCCCTTGGCCTGTGAGGCGCGCGTGCGTTTATGAGCTCACTTCTTTAGCTCTGGTGGCAGGAATGGCGAAACTCTTCCGTCCAGTGTGCCGCTGAAGGACTCGCTGAATTTATAACTAGTCTAGAGTTCTACCTCTATTTTAAGTTGATTTTCATGAGTATTTTAAAATAAAAACTTGTCTGAATATTATGAATTATAATGAATTACTCGTTGCCTAAATATTTTAATAATGCCTAAATTAAAACAAGAAAATGTATTAAATAGTCAAAGGGAGCTTCATAGACTACAATAATTTCAATAAATTAAGAGCATTAATATTAATACTTTCAGTGAAAAATTTTTCAATAAATGTGTGTATTTATATATAAAAATAGACTACAATCAAAAATGTGTATAATCTTTTCCAATTTAGTTTGAAACATGTTGTATTTTACTAGACAAGATATTTATGTTCTCTTCATAACTTGTCACCGACAGCACACGTGATGCACTTAAGTGCAAGCCAAGACAATTTATGACCGTTCACTTCAAAAAGTTAATTGTGACATCACATTGAATGGTATGAATAAAGAAATATTATTGACTTAAAAAAACTATACCACGTTGGGAAAAGTTTTATTTGATTTTTTTTTTTCATGTCAGTGTGCCATCCAAATCATGTTCACGTGCCATAGATTTGCCATCCCTGAGTTTAGTCCTATTACACTCATGTTTAAGACGTACAGAGATCGCGAGAAACAAATACACTACCAGTGTAGTACTAATATTATACATTTTAAATTAGTGCGTTACTCGCTCCAATGGACGTATGGTATAAGCGTCACTCTTGCAATAAGCTAGACTGCCGATTGCAGCGAGATGGAGGTTCGATACCGGTCTGATGTACTGAGGGTAGTTTTTCCTAAATTATTTTCCATTCTCCGTAGACGAAAATTTGGGTAACACTTCCTTTAAATTCAAACTTCCTAATCGTTGACACATTGGAGTAATTAGTACATATGCGTATGACTCTAACGGATAGTAAGACGTGCTGATAAAAAAAGAAGTACGTACAAAACCCGCATGAACAAACACGTCACCCCCACATTGGATTGGGTTTCCGGTGATGGGAATATCAGGGTTCGAATCCTTGTTTGTTATACTTAGGCTTTTTTTCCCTGTGGTTTCCCCTTATTCCTCGAAAATAGATGAGTACATCTTAGTATTATATATTAATACAAGTAAGTTTGTGTGTCTGTCATGAGGTTTGTGTGATATCTTTCACACGTAAAGGTCTGAAATTAAAAAATTAATAGCCCCTGTGCACGAACATGTGCATCTCGAAGCCTAAATTTTAAATTTTGTATTTGATTTTTTAAGTTAATTAAAAACTGGGTCGGAAGAAATAAAATGAAGAGTTTTTTTCTGTCTTTTTCAAGAAAATAAAAGCGTTTCCAAAGGGTAACTTCGCAAAGGATTGCATGGTTACTTCAAGCGACACAGGGTACTTCTGCTAGTCTAACTATTTATTATACCTTAGTTATCCTCCCCCATTAATGTAAATATGCTAATAGTCGGGATGGGTGGTAAGACGTGGTACACCATAAAAAAAGAACGTACGTTCGACACAAGGATTATTAACGAACTCTTCGAATGAAATGCACTCGTCTTAGCGTGAAAAGAGAATGGAGGAATCACAAAGGAAATCGCATGAGCAAAATTACATTCTTACACCCTGATGGGACAACATAGTTAGTGCAAAGGAATTTCGATTCTAACGATTTTGACCTTTCAATTTTGGTTCTGAATAACAATTTAAAATATAAACAGAAGGTTTCGCGGTGCGTACCAAGTTTAGTTTAAATAAGTTAATTGGTTTAAAAGTTATAGAAAGTTAGAGGAAAATTTACTCGGACAAAAGAAATGGCCAAACGTAGTTGGCTTTTTCTTATTTATTTGGATTGAGTGTGAAATGTGTGTTTAAAATATGGTGTATTTTGATGCATAAATAAACACATCTTATCGTGAATACCAAAAAAAAAAAAGCAATTAAATGAGATATGACTGTGGAATTGTTTTAAATTTAATTTCCACAGAATTTGTCGAATATTCTAAACTCTTACTAAGATCTTGAAAAGAATCTCCAATAGGCCTAAAATATCCTATTATCTCTTTTGGCGGCTATCGGATTAAAGTGGTCCAGCACAGCCCCACAATTCTAGGGGGCATAAGAATGATTCCAGGTGAAGTCCATAAACATAATTTACTATTTATATATCTTTCACTTAGTAAACTTTGATTTTCATAATAATGATTTTATAAAAATAAAAACAAATTTGCTGTGGGAATAATTGATAAAATTTTATCATTTAAGAGCTATTGATAATATATATCAAAAGTTATAGCAGCCTTATACTTGACGTATCAATGCATTAAATTATATCGATCAACATTTCTAGCTGTCAAATAAGGCCCTTTTCATGCAAATTGGACTTTAAATACCTAAGAGTTAGTGTTGAATCTGAAGTTTTAACGTGGTGTCCTAGGTTAAATTAGTTTCTGAGCCATATAATGATACAATTTGTTTATTTAAAAAGTGCACTTTAAATGCCCCAATAAAAAGTATATTTTACCTTGCATGTTGATGATTTAAACAACAATCAATTTTTGTAAGTCATTTCTTAAAATGCTATCGGTCGAATTTAGTGATACCATAATTTTAGTCCGAACACAACAACCAGACCACAAACCATTAATTTACTACTTGGTTAAAGGGTACAGTGGTAAATTATTTGCTCTGGCAGAAAATCGAATAGGGTTCTTACAAATCAGTATGAAGACGCTCCCCCTGCTGAACTAAGTGGCTTGGCTTTCACTTTACTAACAGTCAAGGTAGTTATTATTTACACAACTGTAAATATCATTTCTGTTATTTCGCCCACGAATTGACCTAAGATGTGGAGGTTGAACAGAGAGTCACGGGTTAGCCTCCATTTTAATCTTCTGGTGCTGTGAATTAGTGGTTAGGTCATTATCAAAACTATTTAACAAACAAATGTTTCCTATCGACTACGGCGTGGTTTTATCTAAATTAATGGCTACGACCTAGGAAATAAGCGTCATGGCTGTAGACAGATTGAATGCTAAACCAAATATTTGGCACATATCAGTGGTCCCGAGTTCTAAGGTGTCAGGCACATAATATACTGGACTGTCTATGATCAGAAGGTCAAGGCTCAGATCTCAATCGGGTGCACTGAAGTTGGTTTTCCACGTGTAATTTATCAATGTACTTTTGGTGAAATGTGAGTTTACCCTTTCACAGTGATAAATTAATGGCCGGGGTACTGGATGTTGTGCCTGTCCTAGTCTTAAGATAGATTATAAGGCACATAAACTACGGCAGGCCTAGCAAGGAGATGGTGAAAAATATATGGATTATTATTATTATTATTATTATATTTTATTATTAGCACCGCGTATTACTACCCGTTTGGGCTATACGCATTTACGCTAATGTGTAATGGTAGGGTGATTGTGAGATGAAGTTGAGGACTTACAGTTTAACGTGGGCTCCGAACCACGGTGGAGGCCTGGCATTCCTCACATTCACAAGTTGTGATTAATATACGTCTTGTCAGAGGTGAAGGAAGGGTTTGGCAATCAGATAAATCTGTGCTGGGACCGAGGATTGAACCCCGGATCACCAGCACAGAAGTCCTACATCTTACCCCTAGACCACCAGGTCACCCCTCATAATTAAAACAAAAACGTAATGTGTCATAGAAAGTTTTTTAATCCAAATAGTCTCCACGTATTTATAGAAAACTTTCTATTAGTTTAATCAAATATAATGTATATTGCGCGTCCGGGCTAGATCATTCGTAGCCCATATTGGGGTAAAATTAGCTAGTACTAATGTGCCGCTACTAATCGTACATCCTTTCCATGGAGGCTCTTTCCATGACCCGATAGGATGGGGTGATAGTGATAGTGAATATGAGGGTGTGGAACTAGCCACCCTCTGTACAACTTACAGGAATTCGAACCCCGGTCTCCCTATCATTGCCAGTCTAGTCTAGCATGAGAATTATACCTAAGACCATATGAGGCCAATAAATCCCGTAATTTTATAGATATTAATAAATGTGTCACACGCAACTGTGGGTAGTTTAACGTCGATAAAGGCGTCAGTCTCATTTGGTATTGTTTACCTTTCCCGGAGAGGTTGGGGTCCGAATCTCAGAATGTGTATATAAATATTGTATTCCCACTCTCTCTCCATGAAAATGGAGGTACATTTCCTACAAATTTTACCTTACCCATTACTACCCTATTTGTGTAAATATTCGGATGTCTCGACTCGGTAGTAAGGCGTGAAGCCCTGAAATTACAAAAATGTTGGTCTTTTATTTAGTTTGCACCACGACCTACTACCCAACTGAGATATTCACATTTAATTAAACTAATGAGCTAGAAATGAAGACGTTAGAATCTAAAAGAAATATACACATACTTATGTGGAGAGACAGAGTGAAAAAACACATTTAGGAAAAACTATCATAATTACACCCGAACAGTATCCAAACCTCGAACTCAGTGCCACCCTCAAACCAGATAGACAAGCTTGGCGATTGGTCCAGTGAATTTATTTTAAGGTAGGGTGGAAAGGGACGTGAGCTAAGGGAGTGTTTTTGCAGTTTTTCTAACAAAACTTTTTTTTTGGCCAAGATAAATAAAACATCGCTTCATTGCAAACAAATTGTTTAATTTTCTTCACATGGTGACATAAACAGGTTGTTGAATATCTGTCATGAGCATAGTGGCATTAGATGATAAACTTTTTAAATGCAGAGAAAAAGTTGTCACTAAATTCCAGGACACCCTTAACAGATATTCAAGAACTGTTGAAGTCATCATGTGATGAAAATTAAACTCTTGGGGAATTATTTGATTTATTTTATCAAAAAAAAGTTTGCTATAAAAAAAACTACAAAAACTTTGGCCTTTTCTGGAGTCCACTTTAACCCCACCTTGAAGACGTATACTCGTCAATAAAAGCGGTTTTACAAAAACTATGTATATATATATATATTCCTAATATCCTATTAGTTTTCCCATCTATGTGACAGAATGCTAATTTTAGATTAAACCTTTCACATACGAGGATTGCGCTGACATTCCGTTATCTTAAATGCGAAACATTTCACCAACCACCTTCCCAGGTGGTTAGACCTCAAAGTAATCAATGCTTGCATTTACATACTCATACATTTGCAACCAATAAGGAGTTATACAACCTTAATTAACAAATTACATTTACAGCAATGCAACTTCGAAATATTATTATTGACCGATTCTCGTGCATGAACGATTACATCAAAGACCACAGGACCATATCCAGTATTTTGAAACTAAATCTGCTAAATATATTTTCGGGACATAGGCCTATTATAGACTTATTAATTTTCCGTTCAACAACACCCCAATAAGATTCCCACGCTCGCTAAAAAATAAGAGTAGAACAGAAACGTCGAGAGATGCACTCTAAGCTCAATAAGAATTCAGCAACATCATCTTATCCAACTCGGTTTGAGTCGAAATCGTCACAGATTTGTTGGTTCTGCTCTTCTACATCTGATCAAGAGACTTATATCAAATTTCAAAACCAAACAACTGAATCAAGGCGTATGGGCCCAACAAGTGCATGCGTAGGCCTACTGATTGAGTGGTTATACCAGTGTGATCCAACTGGGCCCGACCCACGCTCACTGAAAATGTGGCCCTCACACTATCCCGAAGGAAAATTAAAAGGCAGCCCTCTTTGGGAGATGTGAAATAGCTAATGATTCAAATAAATATATTTATATAAAAAGGCCATGATTACATTACATAATGCATTTATTAGATTAGTAAAAATATGTATAAATATATATTTTTATAGTGCTAAATAATTTTGTAAAAATGTGTGTAGGTGCATATTAATTCATACCTATTACAATTTTGAGAGATTACTTACTTATTTAAAGTAAAATTTGAAAAACTCTATCAACCAAAAATAAAATGTATATATAAGACTTAGTATTGTAAATAAATGTGAATTAAGTGTTGATTGTAAGCCGATATTAAGTTGACGGAATTATTAGATATATATTTGGCTCTCGGTAAAAACTGATGATCGAATTCGGACCTTGGGATGAAAAAGTTGGACCACCCTGGCCTAGACCACTCCAAGGTGTGGATGTAGGAGACGCGAGAACAAATTTGTGTTTTTTGCAATTTTTATTAAAATTTTGTTTTTGTAAAAATTAATCAAATATTGCTTCAGTACAAACATAGAGGTATAATTTTCTTCAAATTGTCATATCAACGGCTGTTGAACATCTATTGAGCGTGTCCTGGAATTCAATGACAACTTTTTATCTTCATTTAAAAACTATATCTCCTAATGCCACTATGCTCATGACAGATATTTAACAACTGTTGATATCACGATGTGAAGAAAATTATACTGTATGTTTTTTACTAAAGTAATATTGTATTTATTTTGGCAAAAAAGTTTTTCTATAAAAACTGTACACAGCCTGGACCTTTATCGCGTTCCCTCCATCCCCACCTTAAGGCCCATAAGTAGAGATAGGGTAAATTCGCTTTTGCGAAAAACGCGGAAAAAAAGGGGGGGTCGAAAATAGGGTATTTATAAGTTTTCTTTGCGTTTCATGGCATTTGAAAGTGTTTTTAGCGATTTTTATTTCGAGAATTTACGCGAAAAACGTGATTTTAAGAGTATTTTAGCTAAATTATTCTATTTAGTGAAATAGACGCGAATTCCCTGAAAATGCTGTGCATTTAAATAAAATGATGAGAATTTCTATAAAACGATGTTTTTCAGTGGAAATAAGTGACTAAAAAAATCATTGAGTTTCACTCGTCTGTGTGCTTCAGCTCGGGTTTTACTTGCATCCTGTGCCTTCCACAGCCCATCCGGCTAATCGCCACATTTTGTGTATATATTAACTATTTTTGACTCTCACTTTTGTGTGAACTGATACACTTGTATTTAAAATATGCACACTTATGTCATTTTTGTTACCA
This sequence comes from Timema bartmani, assembly GCA_902151455.1. Taxonomy (NCBI): domain Eukaryota; kingdom Metazoa; phylum Arthropoda; class Insecta; order Phasmatodea; family Timematidae; genus Timema; species Timema bartmani. The sequence goes on from CABFWB010000086.1 coordinate 385,483, forward strand.
CACTATTTTATTTGCCAATATTTACTGTCTTTGACTTGCACATTTGTTTGAACTGATTCAACGACACCAACTATTTACGATACCAGCTATTTACTAAACTATTTTTATTTTTGTGCTGTAGGCTGCAATGATTTTTTGACGTTACACATAGGTGTGAAATAAATTATGCCAATTGAAGTCATTCTGCATTCTTCTGTTTGTGTTTGACACAATCTTCCAGTTTCCTTCCTTATTAATTTAATATTAATTATTTATAATTATAATCTCTCACATGAAAATAATTGCAAACGAAGGTTAAAATACCCTTCGTACTAATGCATACATAAATGTTATCATAAATCCTTTGTATAGGCCCTAAAAACATTGACGAAAGACATTTTTACCTATTTTGCTACAAAATGCTAAATTATGCCACAAAACGCTAAATTTACAATAATTAATGCTAAAAAAACTGAAAATTGATGCTATTTCACCCTATCTCTACCCATAAGGTATCCACCGAGGGCTAGAGGGTGCTTTATAATTATACCCCTTCTCCTTTATCTTAGTTTGGAAATACCCCAAGAACGAGGATTTTTCAATACAGCTCTTATAAAACCAAGGCTGTGACCCGTAATGACGCAATTAAGATTATCATATCATCACACCACTGTGTAAAAGACCATCGTATTGAAGCTCAAGTACGAAGATATATTGCCAACTATTATCTGAACAACGTCTAGGCCTTGGCTAATATAGTTATTATTGACTACTCCTCAAATATTTAGCTGTTTTTTAAACAATGTTAATAGCTGTTTATTGTTATAATTTAACCCTGAGCTATAAAACTGTTAGTTTTGTGTATTACTTGATTATTTTCTCATTTGTTTTTAACTAAAAATCTCGCTACAACAGTACAACACGTAACAATACCACAGTGTACTATATTAACATATTTGTTTATGGAAGTATTTTTAGTTTCATAAATTTAAAACATGTTATGTTTGCTACAGAAACTGGTTCATTTTAATCTTAAAAAAATTGAGTTACGTGCACTTTCTGAACCGACTTATAAACTAACTTAATTCTAGAACAGACTCAACATCTATTCACCAACCGTTAATTCATCATTGAGAAAGGGGAAACTCACATTTCACCAATGATAAACTTTTCAGCCATGCCAGGAATCGAACTTAGAATATTTAACCTAGTGGGAAAACACGTCACCGACTGAGCTTTGGTGTCAGAAACATTTTTATCCTCACCCCGCCTCTTCGAGACCATGAAAATATTCCATCTTTACAAGACCGTGAACCTACTAAAACAGCCCTTTAGAGGTATAAAACATCCAACACACCCACATAAAAATTACGGTTCACTTTACTGACTTTAACGCTCCTCCAACTAAAAATGAAGACATTTAATTAAAATTCGTAAGATATTGTGTGAAACGAAATAATAGACGTGGTTGCAGAATCATAATGAAAAGATTATAAATGAAATAATTTTCACTGTTATAGGGACATATTGAGAAAATAACATCTTTGTTAACCAAAGACCAACAAAAACCAACAGACCCCAATTTTTTAAAAATATTTGCCAATACCTGTGAAACTATTATTTTTTATAAACAATCTATTTCAATTAAAAAATATATTTCTCGTGGTATAGGCCTACTACTACTTTGTAAATTATTTCGTATATCAAACATTTACGGGGATATTATCAAAATTGAAGATAACCGTCTATGTAAAGTACCTTAAAGTAACCTTTCTCTTTTAGACTTTAAGTAAGTTACCCTTAATTTTATGGATAAATATCTAAGCCCAAAAACTCCTCGGGGGAACTTTATGAAAACCCTGGTACCAAGTTTTAGACCGATTGGTAAAATGATTTCGGTTTTAGGTTGAGACACACACACAAACGCCATCGCAAAATAAAAAATATAAAAAACGGGTTTAATGAGTCATGAAACGTCGACATCCAACCAAATTTCAAATTCAATTGTTTTTACGATCCCAAGTCTTTTCTACCTGAGGAGTCATAAGAAAATTTAAAAAAAACACGTGGCTTTGATACGACTACTTCACAATCTTGCATACGCTACTACTTAAGACAAGCCATTCCCATAAAAAGCCACTTCATATTTCAATTTTTTTCGTTTCGGAGCCCTGAATTTGATATTCCTTTGGTATGACAAAATAATATCCATGTATAAGGAGATGTGATGGCTTAAGATGGTGTAACCTGATTTTGGTAAGAAGAACAATTTAGAAATTGCATACATATTTCTTTGAGGTCAACATTGATAACATTTTACTATATTATTTAATATATTCTATAGGTGTTGATAATGTATATCAAAAGTGACAGCTGCAGATAGCGTGACTTGATGTATGAATATATTAGAATTGTTTTAGTAACTTCAGTGACTAGCATCTACTGTTCTTTCTACCAAAATCAGCATATAACTATCTTGGCGAAAGACACATTTAATCATGGAATAAACTTTTGTTTCGCTGACTCTTGTACAGCGAGATTCTAACCCAAATATCCTATTCATAAGCAGTTCAGCCTAATTCGAGAGATACGTCTTAGAGTCATATACTATTTGACCATCGAAGTGGCTAAATTAAGATTTAAAATGGTAAAAATATTTATGTAAAGATAGACTTTGCTCACATTCAACGAAGTTTACCACGAAATGTAGCAATTTAGATATTAATAATTTAAATTGTGAAAAACCAGAAGCCAGCCTTCCTCTACCAAATTGCCATTTTTAATAGGGTCACAACATAAAATGTTAATACAATTGAGGTTTATTTTAGTGGTTTTTGTGCTTCAAAGCTGTCATTCTCGTAATAAATACCGTAGTGCGCTGATATTTTCCTACAAGTAGGTGGCGCCACCAAGTAATTTAAACCAAGTAGGCCATGAGACGCCAACAAAAGTGTTGATAAAATATAAATTGCTTCAAATGAGTTAATTTTGAAACGTTGAGAATGTCATTATTATTTGTTAGATGAAAGGTGTCCGGCTGTTAATGGAGTTAACCACCCAGACTCTGTCTACTATGAGTAAAGCTATTGGAGACATAAAGTTCTCACGGAAATACTCATATTGTGCCTCCAAGTTGATTAAGACCTTCCACCAAACTGTTATGTCCATCAAGGAAATATTACCATTTCTATTTTATTTTTTTCTAGGATTGTGACGTCATGAGGTTCCATAAACTGATATTTTTGAAAAACATATTTAATGTTTAGTAAGGATATATATAATATATTATTTAGAGAAATTAATCAATAATCGTTAAAAATAAGTTTGAATTTAATTTTGTCTTCTTAAGTTTAAATGTTAATTACAGTGGTGAAAATTATTAGTAATGTACAATAACACATAACATAACAAGTAGATGAAACAACCGTTGTTGATAAAATAAACATAATAGAATTATGTATAAGAAAACATAAGTTAAGATAGTCTTAGTAGTGATATATATTTATATATATAAATCTTATGTTAACATCTTATGTATATATATATATATATATATTATGTTAACATCTTATGTTAATATCCAACCTCAAATGAACAATAAAAATAACAGAAATGTATTATGATTTATGACAGATTAATAGACAAAGAATATTATTGAATGGAGATGATGTATTATAATGTAAATAATTAATCAAGACCAGAAAAATTAATATATTTGAAGGTTAAATAATTAAAATTTATATCGTATATTATGTATTATTTAAAAAATTAAGTATTTATAAACCCCTTGGTTCTTATCTTTAATCCTCCTCTCCTTTGGTCGATGACTGTGTCGGTTGCCAAATATTTAAGGACTGTTTGCAACCGTTATTGATTAATTTCTTTAAATAATATAAAATTATATTTACTTTCTCTTCCAATTTAAAATCTCTTCTATCAAGGTATACATTACCTATTTCGGTAGTCACATAGTCTAAGGCGCTACTCTTGAAGTAGACTAGACTACCAATGATAGTGATATTGAGGTTCGAATCTCGGTCAGGTGTACTGAGGGTTGTTTTTCCAAAATAACCCACTCTCCCTCCACGCAAATGCGGGTACACTTCCTATAAATATAACCTTCCTCATCACTAAAACCATTAGCGTAACTGGTACATAAACGTATAACCCGAACGGGTATTAAGACACGGGGCTAAAACAAAATGTATTCATTCAAAATAAGTAATTTCGTTTTGCTGTTTTTCGTTTGTACGCTTTAACATCACGTCATGCTACTTATCTAGGCTATAAGCATTTTAATATAATTGGTGAAAATGGAAAATTCTTAGGTTACTGACAGCCATGTTTCAATTTATTGAAAAATTACACTTGGACACCGAAATCTAACCTTGTACCAATGCTCAGTGATAAAACATTGATGCGCTAAGAAACTATCCCGGGTTAGATTCCAGTCTCCAGGTGTTATTTCCAGCTAATTGAAATAATAGAGTAATGATAATTAATATAGAATCTAAATGAAATGTGTCCGCATTTACGTGGAGGGATGGTGAATTGTTTTAATAAAAACATCCCTCAATACACCCAACCAATTTAGAATCCAACCTTATCGTCATCGTAAAACAAGGATAAATGAACCTGACACTTAATCTATGTGCCCATAGATGAGGGTAACAAACACCATGATTATTTAACACCATAGTTTATTTAGTTTGAGAAATGCACCAGCATTAGGGAAGAAAGGTTATGGAAAAACCAGTGATAAATACCACTCGGTAAGTCCCCTCTAGTTCATCTGACCGAGATTTGAACCTCACTTCGGTATATAGCGACACTAATGTCTTAGAAAATATGAGCACCAATGCGGGTAAATATTTTTTTTAACGTAAAATTGGAATCAAGACACTAAAAACTGAAGATGGTTACTCTTTAGAATAGGTCTAAAGAGTCTTGACTCCTATTTTAAAATCCGCCCAACTTTAAACCGCATCGGTTGTCACAAGATCTAAAAGCGTCGAGCACTTAAAAGGCTAGATTCTATAAGAGGTATTTTCCACGTATGATTTATTTACCACATATGGCTTTCATAACCCCTCCCCGGGCAAACGAGAGTGAATTTCCTCTTAAGTCACCTTCTCAATTCTTATTTCTTAGAGTATTTTTTGTTTTTAGCATAATGATAAAACAAATTACAATTACTCCTTGAATGTAACCTAAATAGTAAACTACTGTATACATTTACAATAAATCAGTTTACTTGGTAGGGCCTGCGGAAAAAAAAAAGATTCCTCGACAAGCTCTAAAACTTGCTTTAGTGGCAGAATGGTCTAACGCATAACTCTCGTGTTAGACTTGCCTGCTGATGATGGGGAGATCGGGGTTTGAATACCGGTTGGGTGTACTGAGTTTTTTTTTCTAAATGGTTCCTCCCTTTCCTGGCATGCAAATATGAGTAGATTATCTCTAAAATTCTTCCTTCCTCATTCCTACCCATTGGAGTATTCATCATAATTGTGGATAGCCATAACAAGCAGTAAGATGCGGTGATTAATAATAATAATAATAATAATAATAATAATAATAATAATAATTTTATATTGTATTAATATAGCCTATGTAATCAGCATTCAAAATCTATCCCAAAATGAATTTTTAACTTAATTAAATATGAAAATGGAATCCATCCGCTGAGACGCACCTCTTAGGGTGTTTCCTCAACATATAGTTTGGTCTGACCCTTTAAGTTTACATCATTATAAATGGTAAGAATATTTATTTCAAAGCAATTCTTTTAATGGGGTGTTTCACATGCGCTTTCTAAACGCAGCTATTATTACATCATGACCTACAAACTAACTTAACCTAATACTAAATACCTGGGAGATAATATTTACTAATTCGATAGAAGAACAAGCCTGTTTACAAACGGTAAATATATTCATCAGTATTACCTGGAATCGAACTATGCTCCCCTAGAATTTAACAACTCACTCATTGAGACAGACATTAAGAGGTGTATTGCTTGAATGTTCAAACACTTCATTACGAATAATTGCTTAGGCATTCATGAATGTATAGAATTTGTTTAGAATGTGAGGTATACGTCATGAAATAATGGGTAAGAGGCTAACTTCAGCATCACTGATTAAATTGTTATGTGTGTATGTATATGTAGGATAATATGTGAGTATAAAGATATGTGTATGTTTTTAAATTCGAGAATTTAAGGTATGAGTGTAGGAGATGTGAGAAAAGGTCCGTGTGTTTGCAGTTTTTGTATCAAAACTTTTTTTGTCAAAATAAATAAAATATTTCTTCAGTAGAAATATACAGTTTAATTTTTTTCTTATGGTGATATCAACATTTTTTTTTAAATATCTGTCAAAGGTGTCCTGGAATTTAATGACAACTTTTTCTCGTCAATTAAAATATTTCTCATCTAATCCCGCTATGCTCATGACAGATATTCAACAACTGTTGATATCACCACGACGAAGAAAATTTAACTCTATGTTTCTACTGGAGAATTATTTTATTTATTTTGACGAAAAGAATAATTTGCGATAAAAAAAACTTCCAAAACACTATCGCGCCCTCTACACCCCTAACTTGAAACCAATCTTCCAAACCAAAGGCTACAACAGCACATGACTTATAAAGTGATCTAACTTAGAAAATAACACTTAGTACCACACATTCAAAACTAGTGTAGAAAGTGTTATTATTAGTATGGTCGTAGGACTAGTCCATCACCTTCCTCTGAAAATTAAGATGGACACAGAAGGTGACCGCTTGGAGATACCCACTAATTATTGTGTATAGAGCAGAGCAGTTTCCGTTTAAAATTACCTTGCATATGACGTGTTAGGGTCGCCCCTGTTGGCAAAGTGCTGTAATTTTAAAGGGTGCAAACCTCTATTCTGACGGTGATACCAAAAAAAAAGCCAAACCTCGAAAACGACCCTACACCCTTGAGTAAGACAAAACCATACACGTGTATTAAATCATTTCAAGCCCCAGTAAACCTGTAGTTGGCCCCCCTGACCACTGGTACAGGCTGCTAATTAAGTTGAGTCCTCGCACTTGAAAGCAGCTGTCACTAAACAAAGACAAGTCTTAATACAATGTCATTGTATGACTCCCATTGTTTTAACTGGAAAGCCCTCCCCACACCAACCCTATCTTAGCCTCAGGAGGAACTGTTTGTTTGACTATACGAGAAAAAAGCTTCGGTAGCAGGTGATAATTATCTCATAGAAACACAGTAATTAGCTGATAGGAACAAGGTAATTTGACACATCTCGTTATAATTCCTCGCCTCCGGTGAAATCAACAACTGACAGGCTACTCGTCGGAATACGTCACTGCTTTGATTTATTTTAAGTTACTAATTGTAATGAGTTCATATTCGTTTTATTTTTTTCTGTTATCCCTAGAGGGGTGAAATATATTTAATTGGTTTTTCTGTATCATACATCATACGTTTGTGCACTCAGTGATTACTAAGCGCACAGGTAAGAACGTGAACATAATCGTATCTTATTTAGTTCTCCAATGGCGGGAAGGTCGGGATTTGAATCCCTGCGGCATATACAGAAGTGTGTGTTTTTTTCGTTTATGTTTTATCCCTCTTTCTCTTCACGAACCCTACTCCTTTAGTTTGAACATGGTATGGCACGGGCAGAGAAGGGGGAGGGGTGGTAATCCATGGATCAGGGGAAGGGGGTGGTAGATTAGTTAACTCTCATAGCCTTGAGTTTTTTTTATGATAGTAAAATAATTAATTGTTGTGTATTTCCCGTATCAAAAAGCCCTTTAATTATTAAATAAAGCTGGGCTTAAAATGACGATGATTTGATGCCATGGTACACATATTATTTGTAGTTTAACAAACGCGAGATAGATTTGTACCGGCCTACAACCAGTTCTACACGTTTTGAGAGAAAATATTTATCATACTTATGCACAAGCGAGGAGATTTTAATGTTTTCTAAAATAATTTTTTAGTTATAATTAAAAAAATATTGTCGGTGCATATTTTTTATTTAATTTGATTAAAAAGGAAAAAAGTAAACAAACCTGATCAATCTAAATAAAATACCAAGAATTAAATTTTCTAAAGAAAATATTTGGCTTATGTAATATTTTCATATTTTAGAAACTAATAGGCCTGTCTATTATTTATTTCAATATCATTTACGAAACGGTATTATATTTTACTAATGTGTTTAGCTAGTATTAAAAATCCATCTAAAAAATTGTTTGCTTAGATTAAATTAATAAATGAAATTTATCTGTTAAAGTGTGTGGTCTTAGCAAAAATAAAATCCTGTCTAAGTATTTTATTTTTTATTGTTACAGTACAATAAATACCCTAGTTTATTAACTCATTTTATTACTACACTACTTTATAAAAATAGTAGTTGTAAATTTACCCGTTGTGTAAAATTGTTTATTGTATTTGTATGGACTTAATAACATAATGTGTTTATTTTTCTAGATTACATTAGTCTTAAATATTAAATAAAAAGTTTCCCTCGTGTAAATCTTACATTAAATATAGTTATATAGTGATTGTTATTTCTAATTACAGGGACGCTTCATCACACGACTTAAAAACAAGTAACTAGAAAAATCACCTCACGCCAATACTACTACATGACCCTGGAGAATCCATGTACAGAACATGAATATTAAGTTATTTGGTATCTAACCAACTCTCAACTTTAAATCAACCTTCATAACGGATCATTAATCATTTATATATGTATTTCATTTCCAACTTTAAGGTGAAATGGAAGAAAATAAGCATTTAACTTGGGAGTTTGGGAGACGCGAGGAAAAGTAAGTGTTTTTTTCGGTTTTTATAGCAAAACATATTTTTAGCCAAAATAGATAACAAATTTTTTCCAGTACAATTATAAAGTAAGGAATTTCTTTTTCTTCATTTAAAAAGCTTATATTCAAATGCCATGATGTCTATGAGCAATATTCATTAGCTGTTGAACGTATCTACCAAAGCAATATTTTATTTATTTTGGCCAAAAATGTGTTTTATTATAAAAATTAAAAAATACCAACACTGTCTCGCGTTTCCTCCACCTACTCTAAAGTATAATATTGTAATATTTAAGTCAATTTATAAACTAAATCCAGGAGTTTAGGACGGGTACATTTAAAACTAGACATAATTATTCTGCTTGAATCCAAAACAGTATAGGACAATATGATATCCAAAGTTGTGGCTGAGTGGTCTAAGGCATCAGACTCACATTGTACTTGTTCGTCTTTTTTGTGGGGATGTCAGTGTTGGATTGATTGCCGAGTATTCTGCAGGCTGTTTCTGATTATTTTTATTATTATTAATGTTTTTTCACCCTCTCTCTAATCTAATGTGAACACGTTTCTTGCAATATAACCTCACAGCTCTTACATCGTGATAAAAATCGGTATAATAGTTATACATCTCAATCCATCGATACTAACCTTTATTTTTATCAGCTTGTCTTACTTCCTGCTCAGGTTATACGCATATATAATAATTACTCTAACGGGGTAGGGATGAGGAAGGAAATATTCTAGAAGTAATCTACCAGCATTCGCGTAGAAGGATAGTGGGAAACAATTTAGGGAAAAAACACCCTTAGTATATCCGACCAGAATTCAAATCCCGGCCTCTCATTCATCAGCAGCCCAGTTTTATCGTGATAATGTCTTAGACCATTCAGCCACTGAAGAGGGTAATGTTATCTTGAAATTGAAATACTTTCAAAACCACAATATTATAAACTTTTGAATAGTTGATTATCAAATAAAAATTTGTTCGTCACCGTTAAAACTGAAACTCTTTTATTTATTTATTCTGTGTTGACACTCGGATGGGGGGAGGGAGGTTAAGGGGGGAAAGGTACATTTTAAATGGTACAATTTAGATCAATTTATTTGACAACGATTTCAAGTAACGCACAAGGTGAGTATTCCGCTATGGTGTAATGTATCCGTTGTTGCTTTATTCTTATTTTCAGTCCTCGTTTATTTATTTTTTTATTTTTTCCGTCTTTGTTTTTTCTCTCTCTCTCTCTCTCTGTCCATCTTTGTTCCTGGCCGTGCGGTGTTCCGGCTCGCCAAGGCCGCCAACACTCCAACTCCCGCCCAGAGTGAGGGGGGAAGGGATTACGAAGCGGACACGGAACTAACTACAAGTTGTTTTTCAGGTGATAAACCCACCATAATAAACGAGATCACTAATCGAGAGATCACCGAGAACGTTTTAGTGTTACAGAACCCTATGACATAGACTGAAAGATTTAAATCTTTCGAATCCAGAAACAACAACGAAGCTGGTGGGACATGCAGACTAAACGTCAAGATCATTTAGTCTGGTTTGATGGCGGTGGAGATGTCGGGGTTGGAATCCGAGCTAGGTTTCTTGAGGGTGTTTTCGGCTCCCCCTCCCTACCTCCCAAAAAAAGACTTTCCACTCTCCCTCGACGAAGGCGGGATACATTTTCTCTACATTAACTCAATAAGTGTAATTGAATGTGAATGGACTGGAGACAATGGACAATATAAATATAGTAGCGTCTCGATAGTTCGAGTTGCGAGTAAACCAGGCTCATCTCAAACCATCGAAAGCAAGAATAATATGGAATAGCCGGAAAAAAAGTCAAAACTAAATTTTTTTTAAAGTGTAAAAAGTATAGATTAGTAGAAACCTTTTCTTCTCGAATACGAATCTTAAATTTTCTTTCGAATCTGAAATCTTTAAACATGTACCATTTTAGTTTATGTGAAAATACTTAAAATTTAATCTTAGAAAAAAAAAGTTTTTTTTTTTTAAGGTTTGGTGCCACTAACCAAATTATATTTTGTTTGTCATGTCTATTACGTCATTGACAATAAAGAGAAAACTTATTTTAGTAAATTAATAATTATATTGAACCAATTTTGTCCTTTTTGTGATTTGGTTATTCTCTCAGCTACACAGGTATATGTCCTTTTACCAATTGTTTAAAATTGTTATATCTAGTCTAGGTCTCCATAATTGTATTCGAGATGATTTTTTAAGACTATTACGAATCTCAAATCTCTTGAATAGAATAGTATTTTAGGAATCGAGAGTTCGAGCTTCGCACCTCTAAAAGTACCTACTAAACACGTGTTTTATATATCACATATTACATAAATTATTTTGTAAATATACACATATTATGTAGCCCTGCATATTATTAGAATACGAAAAAAATGTAAAGTGGTTTATAGTTTTTCTACTTATGATTGTTTGTTTTTAAGCCTAGCCAAGCATCTTTCATCTTATATAAAAGGACGAGCGGCGGACGTATCCCTATATCAAACTTTTTTGACGGTGTACAACTAACAAAAATCTCATTTTACATCAGTTTGTTATGCCACTGGCAGGTATATCAAGTTTTGGGATAAAAAAAAATTCTTAGATAAGGATTCTACTCTTATAAATTTGACTTAAAACATTGACACTCTACTAATTGAGTTAAACAAGATTATTAATCATGGTAAATAAACCCGTTTTTATGTCTTGTTTGGAACGTAATTAAAACCGGAGTATCTCAGTTTTTTTACATCACTGTCACACTAAGGTTAAACTAAACTATTCATTCTCCCAAAACTTTATTTTTTTCCTTAAATATAGCACATCAAATGATCAGATGAAATATTTATGTTAATGTTAATCTTCAAACGGTCAGTTTCTATTGTTTAATATCAATTTTTTTTTGTTATCGCAATAATTTAACGCAAGGGGGATTATTAAAGCTCAATATTGCGGTTATAGTGAATGAGCTCCGAATCACTCTAACTTTATCGGCTTTCTCCCAGGACAGTATTAAAATCCTCACCCTCCCCCCTCTCCCC
>CABFWB010000086.1:397469-411172 GCA_902151455.1 Timema bartmani
CCCCCTCTCCCCCCCCCCCATCCCCTAGAGGTGGTCAAGCCGTTTGAAGCGTTGGACCCGCATCACCCTTGATGGCCGTTGTTGAGTTCGGGGTTCGGCTAGGCTTACTAGGGTTGGTTTGTCACACATATATATATAAATATATACATTTAAGTCGGAGTTTACCATCCTTTCTTTATGTAAGTGCGGGTATATTATTTCCATGTGCCCTCCTTAACCTCACTTTTAAATTAAATGATTAATATAAATTTGGTGATAAAATTCTATACTATAAAATAACATAGGCCTACTAAAATACAATTCAAGAGGAACTATTTTTTAAAAATCCTTTCTAAGGGGTATAAGGTTGGGAGGCAGGGAAGGCGAGAAAATGTCAGTGTTTTGTAGTTTTTAAATAAAAACTTTATTTTGGCCAAAATAAATCAAACATTTCTCCAACACAAATATAGAGTTTAATTTTCTTCTTATGGTGATATCAACAGTTGTTGAATATCTCTCAAGGGTGTCCTGGAATTTAATGACAACTTTTTCTCTTCATTTAAAATGTTTGTCATCTAATGCCGCTATGCTCATGACAGATATTCAACAACTGTAGATATCACCACATGAATAAAATTAAGCCCTATGTTTTTACTGAAGCAATATTTCATTTACCTTGGCCAAAAAAAAAATGTCTATAAAAACTGCAAACACACTGGCCTTCTCTTGCGTACCCTACATCCCCACCTTAAGATCCTATCAACAAAAAAATCACCTAGTGGGAACGAAATCATTTTAAGAACAGTAGTTGACATATATTACGATATTTTTAATTAATTTTATTAGAATCTCTCCATTTTCAACTAGAAATATCGCCTATATTACTTTGAATTAAACCAGTAGGCCTAACTTTTTAATAACTAGCGGGATTTAAGTAAATTTTACAATTTAGTAGGTAAAATCTTATAAGGATTGCTTTTACCGTGTTCCTAAAATGTATATATTAATAAGAAAGCCTGAGAGTCCATATCACCCCCTATTAACTGGGACATTATATTGATGGTTATGCTGGAATCAGAACACGTAATGCAACATGTGTATATGTATTCTTCATTTGAAAACAGCGGTATTAGGATCAGTTAATTTTTAGTTTTAAAATATTATTTTTTAAATTTGGTTGTGTATTTTAAAATATGGCAAAATTTTTTCAACTCCACTGATTTTAAAAAGTAGAATAAAAAAAAAGCCTTAAGCTTACTATGATGCGACGTCTAGTTTGACCTGTATTATCTACCTAAGCCAGGTACTATCCGTGGGGTGAGACAACCACATTAGTTAAGTCCAAAGACACAAGCTATTGTCAAATATTCACAAAAATATAGTCCTACATTTTTTATTGATAACCTAAATAAAAAAGGCTGTGTGGTATTTAAATTTGATCCACCCCTAAGCATTGCTCCTCAATTTTTTAGTTGTAATATAGTCCAAGTTTTTAAAATATGTTGTTTATTTCTGTACTCTATGGATATTTTTATGAAAATGTTTGATCTAAACAATTTAAAGACATTGAGGGGTCTACTCCTCATATGTCTAAAAAAAGTTTCAGTTAAGATATCAATATTATGTGAATATAGGTCTCTCATGTTTTTTTTCCACTGCTGCGTGATATTAGCTCACTGGTAAAAGTGGTTGTGCTTTTTAAACACGTATTTATAGTAATTGACTACATGGCGTGAAGAATACGTAATCTAACTAGAATATTAATAAGTTTTTTTTACGGCGTTTCACTGTTTTTGCAAGTTATACACAAATGCATTAAGCTAATTTTTTAGGGATAAGGAAGGTGTAACTTAGAGGAAATGTATCCACATTTGCGTCAAGGTAGAAATCGTTTATGAAAGACTACCCTCAGTCCTCCATATATCCCCAGCGAGCCATGCTAAATGAGCTTGATAATTAATATGGGTGACCGTGAACACCAGTGCGGGTAAGATTATTGTTAAAAATAAATATATAGTTCTATCACAGTTTTAACGACAAATGTGAAGATTGTGATTTGGTTATTCACTTCAGTGGCCGCATGGTATAACGCACTAGTTTCACACTAGACTAGTCTGCCAATGACGTGAATATCGAAGTTCAAATCTTGGTCGGGTGTACTTAGGGTGGTTTTTAAAAAATGTTTCCCACTCTCCCTCCACACAAATACGGGTACACTTCCTCTAAATACAACATTCCTAATTCCTAACCCATTAGTACGTAATCATATAACCCAAACGGGTAGTAAGACGCGGCGATAAAAAAGTTTTTTTTACACCCACTAGATAATAATAATAATAATAATAATAATAATATTTAGCACCACGTCTTACTACCCGTTTGGGTTATACGCTTAAGTACTAATTACGCTAATGGATTAAGAATTGGGAGGGTTTAATTTAGAGGAAGTGAATCCACATTTGCGTGTAGGGAGAGTGGAAAACCATTTAGGAAAACCACCCCCAGTTCACCCGACCGAGATTCAAACCTCGATCTCCCCGTCCTCAGCAGTCGAGCTCAACACGACTAGCGCGTTAGCCAACTACGCCACCGAGGCGGGTCTCTAGATTATTATGATTAAGAGTTAAAGTACTTACGTATACGTTCTTAATCAACTGGTTGTATCAGTACATGATTTACAAAGTTAATTAACTTAGTTCTATAACAAATACAGTGCCAAATCACCCAGTCATTAATTCATCATTGGAAAAGGAGAAGCTCCAATTTTTTTCAACATTAAATTTTCTGGACATACCGGAAATCAAACCCTAAGCCCTTAGTTCAGTAGACAGTAACTGATCTAAAGTTCCGGACCACACAATTAAAAGATATCACGAACAGCCATTGTATTTGTTGTTAGGGAAAAAAATGTGCATATTTATTGGAGAACGAGAAAATAAAGATCTAATTTCGAGAGTAGGAATAAAGTTTGATACTTGACAAGAAAAATAAATCATGTTTGCCTTTATTTACAAGCTCTCTACATTTAAAATTGTATTTTCCTGACGTTTCGCAACATGAGGTACATGAAGGGTAACGAATCTATAAAATGTATAAACGACCTAGTCCTTTATTCGTAAACTATCAAATATCGATTAAAATAAGACATGACATATTATGCTTCACTCTATCTGAA
Source organism: Timema bartmani (assembly GCA_902151455.1). Classification (NCBI taxonomy): domain Eukaryota; kingdom Metazoa; phylum Arthropoda; class Insecta; order Phasmatodea; family Timematidae; genus Timema; species Timema bartmani. Next base: position 400,624 of record CABFWB010000086.1, read on the forward strand.
ACAGTTCAATGCAGATAGAACACATTAAATGTGTTTATAGAAAGTAGTGAGAATAGTAAATCATTATTTAGTTATCATGGACTAGAAGGTTTTGTTTGTAGAATAATGATATACGTTATTTGCTAGTTATAATTTAAGTATTATAGAACAGGTTCAAGCTAATCATTTATAATAGATGTTACCACAAAGACGGGTGATACAAGTCCGATCAACCTAATAGGCTACATGCTTGGACAGTGTTTCTCAAAGTATGGTCCTCGGGTCACCGGTGGTCCACAGTGGTCTATCAAGTGGTTCTCATGATCTCAGAATGTTTAGTAATAATAATAATAATAATAATAACAAAAATTAAAGAATTTTGATCACATATCTTAATACAAATATGTGAAATTCCGAAGATTAAATATGAAATATATACCAACCTTAAGACAACCTGAAGAATTACTTATAAAAAATTATGAGGTTTAGAATGTTGAAAATAATCAAAAAACTATTACTTGCTAAGTTAGTGAATTAATATGACTCTTTTTAAAGTTAATCACCCATTTCACAGCCAATTAACCAGTATATTAAATGCACAATAACGTTTGAAACAGAAAAAGGATTGCGGTTTTCTGCATTCTTCAGTTGACCACAGATAATTTGGAGTCAGTGAAATAGTTGGAGTTTTTCCACTTATTTTAGAATAATTATTATTCTTCGATTATTTTGTATTTTTTTTAAATATAGTAAAATGATTTTATTTGTATCAATTTCACTATTTCTTTATGAACACTATATAAACCACACTACAACGCGACGGCTAGCTCGAGATTTATTATTTACCGAAGTTACGAAGTATCCATGAGGTGAGATATAGACTTTTAACATGTGATGTTATCTTGTTTATATTTTGAAGAACCATTTGAATCAAACCTGCTCTTTAATCATTATAACATTGTTTAAATTAATATATTGTATATAGTTAATAGTGTTCGAATGCATTCATCTAAGTTAGATCATTTAAATATTAGTTCATTACGCCAAGGATATATGAGCCGATAGGTGATTCATTGGGCCTAGAATATTATACTGTCTTAATAAATAATTATAATATAGTTTATGTAATATGCTATGGGGGAAAATGTGAATCGACTATGTTAAATATTGCATTTATGGACATTTGTTTAGTCCAATTTATATAGAAAGGGACTTTTAAAACTTACAAACATATTTTTTGCTGCTGAAATTTACTATATTTTACCCTATTTTATTAGTGTTAATTTAAAGGTTTTGGTAATACCCATAAAAACTTAGATTTGTCTATAGCATGACTTGGTGTATGAATGCGTGAAATTAGATAGATTATCATTATAGGTGTCATATTTCTATAAAAATTGGACTTTATTTAATAACATTCTAATTTTTACCTAAATGTGTGATTTTCAAATGTAGTTAAAATGAAACCACTTGATTAAATTAAATAGTTTATTTAATTTCCAATTTAGCTAATGGAAATTAAAAATAAATTTTTTGAAAGTAGGTCTAAACATGAAACTAGTTAACTCACTAATAAATTTAATTAGGTCTATTGTCTACAAAGCTTTGGTATTTCAACAATAATGTTATAGGAATAATAAGACTAAGTGTTTGGGACTAGTGTCCGTAGAATGATTAAATATAATTTGTTAATAGGATCTAAAATATATGTATATATGTATGTATACCTGTAATATATTTCATATAGATGCGGGCATGATTTTAAAAGACTTGTTTTAGCAAAAAATATCCAATTTCCTAGAAATTGCCCTTATTAAATACCTTCCTAACTACAATACTATCTGATGTATATTAATTTTAACTTACTCCATACCAAAGGGAATATAGTAATTTAGTTAATAATAATTTACGTGGAAGGAGGCAGTAGCAACATTTCACATACACTACCAACATATAATTCTTACAAAAAAAATATTATAGAATACATCAATACGTAATTTGGGATAAAATAGCTATCTGATTAATCTAGTGGCTACATATAAAATTATAAATCTAATTTAAAATATTTGTTTCCGTTGTTAAATCATATTTTTTAACATAGAGCTTTTGACAGTTAGTTTTTTTAGAGAAAAAAAATTTGGAAAAGAAAAGTTTTTGTTTAATGTTGGGTTCTCCCATTTTTTACAGCCTCAAGGTTTCCACGTATCTAAATTTGGCCCTGTTCATAATCATGTCATGTTATCTGCATTTGTCACGTTTGATATATATTATCAATAAATATAAAATAACACTAATAATAAAGTAAAATGTTATAAATTTTGGCTGCAACAAAACCTTGTATTTTCTATTTTAAAAAAACATTATTTTAAAATTGGTCTGTTTAAGTATGCATTCGATGGTGTCGTATGGAAAAAGTTATAGACAATATTATTATATGAAGTACAACTGAAAGTTGTTAGTAGGCAATAAGGCTACACATATAAGAGTTAAGAATATTTTAATTATAATATATATAAGAGAATGATCAGTAACCGTGTTTAACTCTAGGCAGTGTCGGTAATTAACTCCCACGCCACGATCGGCACGAAAGCCGGCAAATACTGTGCGGTGGAAGGCAGGAACCTTCAGAGACTTGGACGCTAGCAAAAGACACGAACCTCCGTCAAATCTGCGCTTCCCTGATTATTTAAGCTCGCACACAAAAAAATTATAATCGTAGCTTTATTTCAAAAGGAATGTACTACGCCCCCTTTTGTGCCTACTTCCCCAATATCATCGTTGAATGGTTTGTAGATTTGGGTCGAGTGAAAAATGTAATTTTTTAAGAGAACCAAATCTTTTAGGAAAGTTAAATTATTTTTTTAAATTCCAAATCAGGATAGTAACTAATACTTGCTATAAATATTTGTTTCGTGTTTAAAATAGTTTGTGCTTTTGTTAACTTGACATTCGAACAAAAAGAAGATTTATTAAATTTACAGCTCGGATAGGCCTATTTCATAATTGTTAAATACAATTTAAAATTTATTAAACTTACCGGGTGAACATATTGCCCCTCTTCTGCCCCTCCAAATTGACACCAGAGTATTCTAAACCCGTTCACGACACGAAAAAAAAAAATATACACACACACACACACTAAAAAACTACACCACACTCTAGAAACACTTTTTTTTTTTACAAATCTTTAGGAGCACACATGTTGGAAGGTCCATACACACATCTCAACACGTGGTGCGAATGTACTTGTTTTGACACCCGGACACATGTGTGTGGTGGTGGTGGTGGGGGGGAAAGGGGGTACACGTGCACACACACCTCCACCCTCGCCTATCGGGACGACACTAACCGAGACGGCCGACACCGGCACATTCTGTCTTCAGATGTTGAAACACAACCGACCGCCTTCCACTCACTCCCATCGCGTCTCTGATTGGCCACCGAAGATACTCGGCCGACACAGACATTGGTCGAAATTCTTTTTTACGACAAAAAGAAATTACTCACTGATAGAGAGAAAGTTAAAAAAAATATATATTGAAGAAGAGTGAGAGAGAAAAAATGTTTTATACCAAAAAAAAATTATTATTTTTTTTGTTTTTCGCTGGACTGCTTTATAACCGCGTTTCTTGAGTTGGTTAATGTGATAAAAATATACGTTGGTTTAGTATTATTCAGGTCATGTGTACTAAGTGTTTTGTTGACGGTGAAGGTTGGGAAGTGTCCGTGTACAGGTACAGCCATCTGATGAGACTTGAGAACATTTTAAATACCTTTTTGAAGTACACAAAAATATTAAATCTGTAATAAAAAAACTAATTAAGCTTTGACACCAATAACCATACAGTGGTTAATTTGTATTTTACCATCCCTTAGAGCCATTCCATTAACTACCCGCATCGCGAATTACACGTCAGGTAGCTCTGGTCTAGTTGGCTGGTGACAGGGAGTTGGGCGTTCGAATCCCAGCCGGGTGTACCAACGGTGTATTTTTTTCTAAATTGTTTCGTCCACGCAAAAAAGGGTACATTTTCCTCCAAATTCTACTTTTTGTTATCTTTACCTCTTTATCGTAGTTATTCGAATAGACTGAAGTAAGACATGGAGAAAAATCTCTATAATTTTTTTAGCGCCGTTTCTTACTACCTGTTTAGGTTATACCATATGTACTAATTACGTTAGTGAGTTAAGGGTAAGGAAGGTTGAATTGCGTGGAGGAAAAGTGGAAAACCATTAAGAAAAAATACATCTCAGTAAACCCGACTAGGATTTAAGCCCCAATCTCCACGTCATTGGCAGTTTAATATATATACGAGCAACTGATAAATTAATGCACAAAGATATATAGACAAATATTTCTCAGATAATGTAACTGAATTTTACAGATACTTCTTAGATATAGCTATTTTAGTATTTAGGTTATGAAACTTTCATTCTTGGTTAGAGAGGGACACATTTTACATTTACAAACGAAAACAAAATAAATCGAAAATCATGTTTTATTAGTCAAAGTAAGTGTTAAAGTGGAATGTGATGAGTATTATTCTTTGAGTGTATTATAAATAACTGGAATTAAAATTCTAGCGGGGTTTTTGATAAGTAAATTATTGTTTACTTGGTGATGTTATTTTCGTGAAAAACGAGGGTAAAAACAATTTAAATATTTCCCCCACGGATAATGCAACAAAAAACATAGGTGTATTATATATTCACGCTCATATTTCAAACTTCATAATTATTTTTTCTTTCCTTAAATTTAAATATAGTATAAATTGTTCCTTTTGCTAAATCACATATTTTTAATCATCCTTTCATAAACACTTTTAAAATTTAATATTATTAAAACACTGGGTTGGTCCTTGGTAAGCGTGAAGCGATTCCATTCAACAACAATTTCAGAAGCACAACCGATGTTTCCATAAAAATTTAAAATTTAAAAAACATTTAGAAACTGACGCAGTTTCAGAAAACGAAAATTTATCTTGACAGCAATTTCTCAAGTTTTATCGAAACCATTTTAATTGTATTTATTTAAAATAAAAGCATTTGAATAGATAGCTATCGTATGAAAAATTGGTTGAAGTCGCTAAAAATGGATGACAACCATAAAAATCTACTTGATCTAGGGTCACGTATCTATACGTCGAGTCTTGTGATCTTCAGTTGTCATATTTGATAGATATTAACAATACCTATAAAATAAAGTTAATAATGTAATATAATATATATGTTATCAATGTTGGCTGCAAAAAATATGTATGAGTTGTGACTTAGACAAGTAAGAACCTTGGCTTAGGCGTGTTTTCACCTTGGTACGGCTCGTTATCTACATTTCCTTCTTAAGTCAACAAACCAATGACCTGTCTTGGTGGCGTAGTTAGCTAATGCACTAATTTCATGTTGAACTCAACTGCCAAGGACGGGGAGATCAAGGTTCGAATCTCAGTCAGGTGAACTGGGGGTGGTTTTTTCCGGAATGGTTTTCCACTCTCCCTCCACGCAAATGTGGGTTTACTTCCTTTAAATTCAACTTTCCCAATTCCTAGCCCAGTGGCTTAATTAGTACTTAATCGTATAACCCGAAGGGGTAGTAAGACGCGGTGCTAAATGAGAACAAACAGGAGGTTGGCTTGGTGTGATTTCATTCCATCCTGAGCTGGACATGCACTCAGCCTTTCGTTTGATTAGTTCTGCCTGCACTATCTGGTAGATATCCAACGTGCTAATAGAGTACAGGACGTGTGGGGGTTTCGCATCGCCTTCCATACTGTATTTCTATGAGCCAGCGCAAAACGGTCTACCAAATTTGCCCAGGAAAGGTATTTTCACGTGCCTTCCAGGGTTCTTTTACATAGCACAATTAACATGGAAGCGACAGCTTTACTTCCCGCCCAAAGGAAGTTGTGCTACGGATCCTTTGACCTCGGATTGGTTTGAACTCATGAACATCGGGTACTGAGGCAAAAACTTTACTCCAAGACAACCGAAGTCAACCGTTATTTCCTAAAGTACTAATACTATAACATTCATGTAAAACACAACACTACCAAAAAATGGAGCACAATATAAATACCTAGCATTTAATAAATATGGCCAAGTTGTTTTGAAATCTATAATTTTGTTGTAGAATTTGACCACTTTTATGGTGACCTTAGACAATATTTGACACTTATGATAAATGTATTTCATAGCTTTGAAATTTTTACTCTAAAAATCCTATTCTCTCAAGTTTCGAACACAAGAAGAAATTAAATAAGATTTAAAGCCTACAGAATCCTCAAAAATTACGTCGGGGAGTCACATTTGAAACATATTAATATGAAATACAAAACTTCCAATGTATCTGTACATTTTAACAACTTATTATGTACAATTATTTCGATTAAATTATTGCATTTTATTATTCAATTATCTCTCGAGATATCGTTACTAAATCCCAGACACCATTTTATATGACCGTGCATATAGATTATATCTGAGGCAAGGAGGAGGAATGTATGATTTAAAAAGTATAACCACATTTGCATGTAAATAGAGTGGGAAATTATTTTGGAAGAAGCATCTTTCACTACACCCGGCTGAGGTTAGAACCACGCACGACCTTTCCATCGCGGGAAAACTAGGACAACACTGATGACTTTGTCTGCGTGCCCACCAGTACGTGTACTAGCGTATTGATTATTTGTTTATTGTGTCGGGGGGGTTGAGGGGGTACTCTGCTAGAAATGGGCGAAGAAAACATCTACGTTCACATTAATATTTATGTTTCCGGAGTCAGTGATACCAATTGAATATGTAATTTTCAACTTCTATCAGCGAATAGAAACTTTTTTTAACACCGCGTCTTACTGCCCGTTCGGGTTATACGCTTATGTACTAATTACGCGAATTTTTTTTAGAGATAAGGAATGTTATACTCTTAGTAAGTGTATTCACATTTGCATGAAGAGAGAGAAGGGAAAACCATTTTGGAAAACAGCCTCAGTACACCCAACCTATTTTCAAACCTCGATCTTCCCGTCATCTGCAGTCTAGTCTAACACGAGAGTAATTCGTTAGACCATGCAGCCACCGAAGCGGGTTCATAGAAACTTTAAATAATCTTCCACGTACAAATGCATCATATTTCATGTGTTACAGTGGAATACTTTTTTATGATACTTTCTTCAAATATTTTTAAAAAAAATTGTATTTGAAATACGTATCCAACATCAGCCCCCTAAATATACTTTTGTGAGAAGTTTTATTACACACAATGACTATCACTAAAATGGTATTTAGGTTCGTCTTGGAATTAATGTTCCATTTCAATAGAGATAATGCTACAAATACATTTAAGTAATTTCATATTTATCTAAATGTATACATTTAAATGTCCCTTAGGCCTATCTAAGTAGCTAGAAATAGATCCATAGGCAAGATTTATTTTTTGCTCTGCACCATACATACACAATTAATTACGCTAATGAGATAAGGATGATAGAGGTTCAATTTAGAGTAAATGTACAAGCATCTGAGGGGAGGGAGAGTTGGGAACCCTTTAGAAAGAAACAGCCTCAGTTCATCCAGCCTGGATTCAAATCCCAACCTAGCCATTACCAGTAGATGGAGTGTACCGTAAATAGTATGTACATGTGCCAGTACCAACCAAACAGGATTTTCTTTTTGCTCTTTTTATTATTCATACCCTTTTTGTCATTTTAATCATTTTCGAACATTCTTTGTAATTTTTCCCCTTTAATCCTATTGCCCTTTTTTGATTAGATTTACATTTTAGCATTTTTACCCTCTTAACCCTAAAGTAAAAACCCTTTTGCCTTTTCCCCCCTTATTACCCTTCTTACCCGTTTTAGCAGGTCTCTACCCTGTACAGCCCGTTCACGCTTGTTATCCCGCTAACCTTCTCTCTTACCCCCTTTGCCGATTTTTAATCCTTTTAAAAATTTGATTTATTTTATCCCTTTTAGCCGTTATACCTTTATATATCTTTTTATGATTTAATTCTTGCCCTTCATACTATTTTTACCCTTTTTAAAATTTTGCTCATTTTGAACATTCTTGCATTTTTTGGCCTTTTGGCGTGAATACGTCTTTAAATTTGCTACCATACAGGGGCAATCCAAAAAACCTAATGATAACAAAATCGGGGGATACAGTTTGGTGTTGTAGTTTCGAATCTTTCCTCTACATCCTAAATTAAATTATACCACTGGATAGCTAAAGGATCAAAGAATTCATTGCGATAAGCGAGAACAGTGACGCATTGCGCGCGGCCATTTTGAGGTTATTTTGCTGCGTATCGAGATTTGCAATTAGTATAACTTTTGACTCGGAGAAGCTACAATGTTCGTTTAAGTTTTAATCGTCAACTGTTACATAAACGTATTCACGTACAACACACGGCCGTGTCCATGACACAGCCGCACTCCATTTTTTTGCCCTTTTTATCACATTTTAAATTAATTACTCGGCTTATCCGCGGATAAATATTTTGCGGAAAAAAGGGTAAAAAGTGTAAAAACTGTATAAAGGGTGTAGGGTATAAACGGAGTAGGGTATAAATGGCGTAAAAGGGAAAAGGGTAGTACGGCTTGGAGGTAAAAAAAAGTATTAATACATAGAAGCTATTTATTAGAAATAAATCAAAACATTTAACAATTAATACAATCATGGTGACATGAGAAGAAAAGTTTACTGTCCATACGAAACTCTTCTTGTTTACTCTCCATGGCCACCAAACTACATCACAAATAATTGTATGAAATGTAGTATAGCTTTCTCGTGGCGTTAATATTTCTTAGATTTTCTTATAAAGTTTTTAATTGATTAAAGAGATTCTAGTAAAAATTTCATACCTCTGCGTGTAATAGATATCGCGCAACACTCGTGACAGACACAAAAAAATTTAATTTCATTAATATAATTATATGTTTAATATAAATTAATTATATTTTTAAAATTTTCAAACTTTACATATGGAGATAAAAATAAGAAAATTAAAAAAGGTAACTGTTACAAATACTTGAGTAATAAGCATAAAACATTTATGAGAGGGACGCGCTTGTTTATTTTGACAAAATAAATCCAGTTTTAACAAATGCTCTTTTAAGCCGATGGAAATCATTAGTTTTTTCTTTATGAATAGTTATTAAAATTGTGGTGGTGTAATAATGTCATACGACGTTTATTTCTGCGACAAATTAAACAAATATAGAAAAAGGTCGCTGTATATTATAATTTCAATAGTCCTGCAGAAAATATTTTAATCTACTCGCGTTTGTCAATGTTTGTTGCGACACTCAGAATATTTTTTCACCACCCTTGGAGGGGTCACGACCCACAGTATAGTAACCCTTGTTTACCATACTATTAAATAATTACATTGAACCAGGCCGAAATTTGATCTCCGATCTCTTCATCCATGGCAATCCAGTCTTTTGCAAGAGTGACGTATAGTTCGACTACTAAAGCGGGGTACACCAATGTAAATAGAATAGAAAGGTAGCACCACTTGAAGGAATATGATTGTGTCATTAGTTATGTCACCCAATACTCAGCAATTATATTTTAATAAATAACATAAGTACCTAACACCTTAGATCAATCAGTAGCGTGTCTGTATACTGAGCTAAAGGTCCCAGGTTCGATTCCCGGCATGGTCGAAACATTTATTATTTGTGAAGTGTGGGTCTAACATTTCACGTTGAAAAATTAACTGCCGGGGACTGGATGTTGTGTCTGTCCTAGTCTTAAGTTAGATTATAAGGTATGTGAAGCTATGACGAGAATAGCAAAGCCAGTAGTGGAAAATGTGTGGCTTAAGTAAAAAACTATCACAGGTTGGAAACGGGTGTAAAATAAGTTGAGTGATGACGTTAATTGGACAGTGATGTGGATTTTAAGGGATCGTTTATTAATTAAAGCTCCAAAATGTGACCTGATTTTAATAGGGTTTCCAACTAAATTATATTTTTAAATTTCCAGGTTTTCCATAGCCAATTTCCAACTTTTTCAGTCACTATATATTACAAACATTATTTTATTAAGATCACTACTTGATGTAATAATAATTTTGACACATACACATTCTGAGATTGTATCACTCGATGAGGAGGTTAAAGGATTTCAGCCTAAAGTAATGAGCTATTGGGTAGTAATATCTAAGTTAGATTTCAGTGACATAACATTGAGACATTAAAATATCGCCTTACATCAGTACACTTAGATATTATTGTTGCGAGACACACTCGCTTTTAGTTCCTTCTTCCTATAATGTAATCCAATTCTCACACATGCGAATAAGGGTTCGGCCAGACTGATAAGCGTGCGAGCGAGCGAGCGCGCAAGCGACTGGGTGGCCAGACTGGCGAGCGTGCGAGCGAGCGCGTGATTAGCAGATAGCTCTCGTTAGTTTTTGACGAGGAGGCTCCGAATCTTGGCTGAGTGAACTGAGGGGGGTTTTAACAAGTGATTTATTGTTGTGGTTTTCTCATCCTCTCTCCACGCTAATGGTGATTCTTATTTGTAAAGGCCTACTTTGATAATATTGAAGTATTTTAACATATCAGTT
>CABFWB010000086.1:411791-444235 GCA_902151455.1 Timema bartmani
TGTGTTAATCGCATGATCTACAGGTTGATCAATATCGGCATCATTAAGATCTGTTATCCATCCTTGTAAAGTAATGGAATACTTCACACGTTTAACGAAACGATAAGTTTCCCATAAGTGAAGACAGATGTTAGTATTTAATGAGATGATATAAACTAAAGCGGTAAACAGAGACTTTTTTTTTTGACTTAGACTCGCCGGATCCTGGGTGGTATACCCAATCAAAAAATGGCGATCTCTTCCTCATCCACCTACAATAAGTTTCAATCATAGACTCTTTTGTATTCCTTGACCCCCTGCCTTTTTTTTTTTAGCCTAGCAGCGAAAAAGCATCTCCATCAATCCTTTGGACTTTGCCCTCCTCCTCGCATTGCTCTATTTGCATCGCTTCTTGAGCGGTTAAAAATAATTCCAGCCGGAATAAATGACAGCACAATAAATTCATGCCTCTGATAAGAAACAATCAATCGTGTTACTTTTTTTTTCTTTCTAAACGCATCTTCCAATTTTATGTTCTCATAACAGTCTTTGAACTTTTTATTTTTTAAATTAATTGTTCCTTTAAGTTTAAAGAAGTTACCCTGTGAAACCCCATGCGGTGCAAAGCTATATAAAACATTGGCCCAGTTATTTGTCTTCCCTTTAATGCAGAGTTCATTGAAAAAATCAAGTTACTTTTTGTTACTATGTACAGCGTTCTAGAGACACTCCCATGGGTCTCTTTTGTTTCCGGCGTGGCGCGCATCTCGTTGATCATTTGTCAAATCGTGCCAGGAGGTTCATTGAAGCCTCCTTTATTCTTTTTTAAACAAGTACCGACATTTTCCACGAGACTTCTTTTTTGGGAAAGACGGGGCCCCCCCTTTGAGATCGTTTGTCGTCATCAAGCTAATTACAGTTTATGTTGGTTAATTTATTGCAACACTCTTCTGCCATCTTTGATTTATTTTGCTATTCTTGTAGGATTAATCATAGGTAAGTCGTAGCGTTTAATTTGCTCTCGTAAAAAAACAACTCTGCTCCAATTAAAATCATGGAACGATGAAGGGTAAAAAAAATACAGTTGCGCCACCGGTATGGTAGAGATTCTGCAGAATAAATAGTAAACTGTTCAATGTTCATAGTAAGAACCTTAGCTGACAACTGGAAAAGTTATTAAACAGACTTTTTAAGTAATCATACGTCAGGTCATGTTAAATGAAACTGTCACTTTTGATATATTTTATCATAACCTATAAAATAACACTTATAATAAAGTAAAATGTTATCCATTTTGACCGAAAAAAATACGGTGTCATTCTATCAGAAATGATAAACAAATTAATTAATTAATTTTATTGTGTAATTTGTGAAAGTTTTATGTTCTATATTTATGAAGCAATACTCCAGACGCCTGAAGATCAATACCCGGAGAAAGGTGTTTTCTGAATGGTTTTACTCTCTCCCCCTATATGCAAATTCGGGTGCATTTACTCTCAAATTATCCTTCACCATTCTTACAACATTAAAGTGGGGATGTAGGCTACGTAACGCGAGAAAAGACCAGTATTTTTGCAGTTTTTATATCAAAACTTTTTTTGGACAAAATAAATTAAATGTTTCTTATTAGAAACAGAGAGTTTATTTTTCTTCACACGATATCAACAATTGTTGAATATGTCATGATCATAGCGACATTAGCTGAGAAACTTTTTAACTTAAGATAAGAAAAAATTCATTAAATTCCAGGACACCCTTGTCAGATACTAGAATTGTTGATACCACCATCTGTAGAAAATTAAACAATAAGTTTTTACTGGGTAATGTTTTATTTATTTTGATCAAAAAAGATTTCGCTACAAAAAACTGCAAAAACACATTTTCTAGCGTCTCCTACACTCTCACCTTAAGGGGGTAATAAGACATGTTTGAACGGTTTTAATTCTTCAGTTAATTTTTTCATCTGTCCAAGGACCTACTAGTATAAGCTTTCAGTTAAATGACCTAAATTAACAAATATTTCAGTATTTTTTAGTGGATTTTGCCAAATTCCCTGCGATTTCAGTCTTTTTTTCCTAAACACACCAAAAAAAAAGTTTTTTTTTCAATTGTCCAGGTGCGTGACAACCCTGCCTGACTAGCTTTGGAGGACAGAGTTCAATTTTTAATTTTTTAAAAGTAATTTAATGGTTTTCCATACTGATACTCCTGAAAGGCAAATACTGGTTAAATTTATTTTACTAAAGCTATTTAGTCGACACCTAAGCTAAATTATTGGCATAGTGCAAGGGGCTGATATAACTCATAGAAACTGTCAAAATTGGGGATCTCTCTTTCATTGTGTTGGATTGTCGGTCTGTAGCGGTGGTGTTGTGTCTGTATGGAATTAAGTTATTTTGTAAGTCATGCGCTGATGTAATTAATTTGTTGTGAGAGTTTACATTAAATATTTATCCATGTATAAATTATATAAATTCTTGTATTGAGTTCCGTCTGTTAGAAAAAAAAATACTATTTAAATTCATTAGAGATAATTTGGTAGCTAAGTCTTGTAACTAATATTTTATTTCAACCAATTTACATAAAATATAAATAATGTCTTCAAATGTGGACTGGGCTGTTTAAAAACATATGAAAATATAATATCTTGCGGAAAGAAAACTTAAAAAGGTGTCACCAACGACTTTAGACTAAGAAATAACCAAGTTCATTTGTGGGATGTAAAGTAGTTTACAGCGGGTTTTTTATTTGTATAGTATTAAATTAATCTCCCTACTGATCTTGGTGTTGTGGTTTGAGATCTGGTTCGTTCATTTGTTCAAATTGGTAAATTTAGTTCTGGTTGTAGTATTTGTATCATACACACATTATCATCACTAAGGAAACTGCAGGTCTTATTGAGAAAAGCTTAATCTTCTCTCTCTCTCTCTCGGTCAACTGTTACCAAAAATCTCTTAGCTCTCAGTTATGTTAGACGATGGTATGCTGGGTTAAGAAGGCGCTATTGCCAACATTTACGAACCAGCCTTGCGAAACTTCTATATTTACACAAAAACATGAGAATGACAACGCTGTTTCCCAATAGCAGCCATGCAGAGATAAAATCCAGTGTTTGATCCACCATTACAATCGTTTATATTCTGAAGCTAAGGCCGCAGTTATTATATTAACCAGAAGACGACCAACAACCAAGACGGAAATCTAACTTTTTGACACTAATATCTCCAGAAATCATAGTGCCTAATACCTAGGAGCATTAAATGGAGGATTAAGATTCAACAGACCTAGCAATAAACAAAGCCCTAGGGATACATTTACAACTTTACCCGGCATTCAAGGCAAGATCTCTGCTAAGGGGAATAAAGACCATATTGTACAAAAAAGCCTCATAAGATCAACCATACTGCCATACATGGGGTATGGCAGAAGACATTCACAAAAATAAACTACAAATCATACAGAATCTAATACGAATACCATAATAGGAGTTGTAACATCTCATCAATAGCCGATACAATAAGAAGATTCCACAGATAATTCTACAGAAGCTGTGAGGACTACTACAATCAACACATCAGACGACTTGGAAATTACAACACAGGACAAATAACAAAGCACAGAAGATTAAAACTGGAATAAAAAAGCATCTAATTCTATAACCAAATCCCCCTTTCACAACCACACTTCCAAAACTAATGAAGTATCTCTAATTCAGGTGCATTACCATGATCAATCGCCACATTTTCCAAGATAAATAACTAATATTTCTTTCCAGGGAAAAACACGAAGACGCCTTGTTCTCCAATACTAAGCACCAGCAGTCTATGAATGGCTGCTGGAATCGGTAAGGGGGACAGGTTGGATACACACTATGACATATACATAAGCCACCACCACAAAGATAAGTAAAAAGATAAATATCTTGAAACTTAAAAATCAAAATAAGCCAATCCCAAAACTCTGATGTTCCTCAATAACATCAGCACAAGAGAAAGTCAACAGCCAAAAGAAGTGATCACTTATAACTCACCAACCTACAAGGACCTGCTGCTAGAACCAAATTTGTGTGACCCGCATCACTACTCTCGGGTCATGTCGAAGACAGTAAGATTGGTCGAGAGATATCAACATAGTTTGATAAGTAAGGTCTAGGTTGTCTTTATTTGTAACGTTAGTAAATGTTTACCAGCTTTTCTATTTCAATGCCAGCAATTTGCATGTAAATATAATTTATGAGACTTACACTTACTCACTTGTAATTGGATGATTTCACATGTTAGCCTATTTTATGTAACATCTTAACTTCAAAGTTATTGATTCAATAAGCTATTCTTAGTTGCATAGAGTAATTTAAACACATTTCCCCTCTCAAGTGGCCAATATTCTAAGTTGTGCTAAACAGATTATGGTAGGGAAAACAGTCGAGCTACTAAAACAATGTTACTATATACACACATCAAGTCATGTTATCTATAACTGTCACTTTTGATAGATATTATTAATACTTAGGCCTATGGAATAGCGCAATTAGTATAGTAGAATATTATCAATGTTGGCCACAAAGAAATAGGTATTGAATGTTCTCTACTGTTCTTACAACCAAAATCAGGGTATTGGTGCGCTAGCTCTAGTGCATAAGTTTATTCCTCGTGGTTTTTAGGATAGTGTTGATTCAATTTGATTTACGTGAGAATGGTTCTGCCTTTATTGTTACTAGTTGTTTTTATCACTAATATAAAAGGGAACTGTCAGGAATTTGCCCGTAGTATTTATATTGTTAGCTGGGCTTTTCGTCTATAGACTTGCACTTCACCGTGCTGAAACTTAGTTTGTGTTTCTTAATTAGCACAGTATTATCTTTGCAAGTCTATGTATGGACTAAAGTAACTTATTAGAAATGAGTGTTGGTTGGGACACGCCCATTAAAATACTTATTTCCAAATTGCTACAAATAATAGACTATGTTAATGTGTATAAGCTTTGTATGGATTAATAATTGTAAATTAGGAGATCTATGCTTTATGCGCATTTTTGGATTTAGTATGAGTTCCTACCATCACACTTTAAGGGATTAATTTATATGCATTTAGTATGTGTTCCTATCTACATCTTTTTGAGGGTTAATCTACTGTGTCAGTTGCATATTAGTTGATTGCTTAAGAGTCAAGTAGTTGATTGTTTGGATTGTAGCTTCAACTGCCTGACCTTAAGGATGCTGTTGGTTTGATCCCTTGCCAATTAAGTTAAATAAAATAACATAGGGTTAGAAAATTCAATCATTGTTTGTTAAACTTTATTCTAAATAAAATAATTTTAACTTACTTTCCCGATTTCCATGTCTAATTCCTGTGTTCTATCACAACATTATGCTGCTACTGAGCTGCATGGTGTCTTAGAATGTTGTGGTTGTGTGAGGTTGTCCACTTAAGGATAATTTAGGAACACATTCTGCGGATCCCCCTTATTGTGGGGATGTAGGGACATTAGAAAAGTTTTTACAGCAAACAAAATTTTGTCAAAATACATTTTATACAGTTCAGTAAAAACATAAGAGTTTAATTTTCTATGCATGGTTACTTCAACATTAACTAAATATTTGTCAAGGGTGTCCTGGAATTTAATGAGAACTTTTTCAGTTTTCTCTTTATTAAAAGTTTCTCATCTAATGCCACTATGCTCATGACATATATTTAACAATTGTTAATATCACCATGTGAAGAAAATTAAACTCTATGTTTATACTTAAGAAATATTTAATTTATTTTGGCCAAAAAAAGTTTTGCTATAAAAACTGCAAAAACACTAACCTTTTCTCATGTGCCCTAAATCTCCACCGTAAACAATTTTTTTGTGTAAGAGACACCAGTTATAAGATTGGTCTCAAACATTATGAGTGTGTTATTCACTTGTTTAGGATGTTAGTGAACTAAGATGAAACATATGTTTTAATCTCAAGGATAACGATCATTATTTTCTGGTACAGTGATACAAACATACTAACGAGTGATATTCATAGTAATATTTTTTACATTGTGGGGTTCAGATTATTTAGTTTAGTGAACCTTCAGATAAGTTTGTTGGATTGCTAAAAAAAAATTGTTTGTTCATAGCTAGTTGCAATTTTCAAAAATCATAATCTCTTCTCCATAAAATTTAAAACTTATTTCCATTCAAACCAATTTATGTGTGTGTTATCTTTTAATATGGGGAGTGTAGCAAGCTGGCTGTGAAAGCCTTAAACACATTCACAATAATATATTGACATGAATATAAGAATAACGAAGTTCTAAACCAATTGTAGATTTTGTTATTAAAAATAAACAAATTACAAAATAAATTATTAATATTAAATAAACCTCCATCACATCTTAGGGATTTATTCATTAATTATATTATAAAGTATGGATGTGGAAGACTAAAAAAATCTCAAACAAGAGAAAAAAAAATAGATCTCGTCTCGAGGGTTAAAAAAAAAAAAAGCAAATAAGGCAACACTTTTTCCACAAAAACAAATATCATTAAAAATGTTTTGGTTATATTGTTTTTCAATATCAAACTTTGACATTATAAGCTTGTGTAGGCCAAACGCACACCAATTGAGGTTGTTTTGGAGGGGGAATAAAATTTGAGTTTTTTTCAATTGGCCTCTTACTCCAAACTGAAACTTTCTCCTGCCACCTTGTGCGATTTTTTTCCTATAGGAAGCTTCAAGAATGTCTAGATTATAGTGTCCTCTTAGGTGTTATATAACATCCCTACATAAAATATGCACAAATATTTTCCATAGCATCTTTTCCAAACACTTGAAGGAGTTTCATGATTTAAAAGGTAAGCTTATTGGTACAATTTGTTACAAGTGTGGAAAAGGTTAGCAAGACATTAAAAATTTCGTACTTCATGGGAAGTGGGTAAAAAAATCAATTTGCTTTAAGTAATTAATGAACAACTCTTTATAAGAGAAGTGAGATAAGAACCAAATATTTAGATCATATAGTATGAAGAAAAAACATTCACAGATGATTAATTTGAAATATTATTCTTGAGTAACAGAGTGCAAATATGTATTCCAAAGTTTTTGAGATACTTTTACAAGCAATTAAAAGAAATAATGTATTCATGGCCTCGAGATATGATTATATAAGATAACTTTAAATCTGTGTAGTTTAGCAAAAAGGTTTAAAAAACTAATCTTACAAACAGGGTGGCTACAAAACATATTTTACAAAATTCCCCGACTTTTCCAGGTTTTCCAGGCAACATTTTTCAATTTTCCCATGACTACTTTTTTTCATTTCTAATGATGGATGATGGCTTGTTTTATTTATTATAGATCACATATTAAAAAAGTTTGTATCTACTAGACATAAACAGTTTTATCAGTTATTTTAAAAATTAAAGTGTTATTTTATTTAGGTATTATTAACTTTTGTTTTAGTGTTTGGTTGCGAAATTAATGGGATATTTTAGACATTTTTTTAATTCCCTCACTTTTCCTTATTTTTAGTTAAATTCCCTGACATTTCCCTGTTTTCCCTGTCATCCAAAAATTCCCTGACTTTTCCAGGTTTTCCCTGTTTTCCCTGCCTGTAGCCACCATGTACACAGTATATATATTAAAAGTATAATTTGGAAAAACGTATTCATACTCATTTGGAAATCTATATTATGGAGAAAAATTGTTTCAATGCACCAGGCCAGAAATTCAAGGTTAGAATTAAGTACACCACTGCCAACAAAGGAAAAATGGCACAAAACATAAATTTTAAATTAAACATTTAAAAGAGAATAGAAAGGCAAGCCCCTATACACTAACAAGAAAACACAACAAAACACATAATTATGAAATTTACGGGGTACATCAGTCCCCTTCTTCAGCAGAACAGAGTAAAACACAGACTGGACTATGGCTAGAGGTAGATCATGGTCACTTAGATACTGTTGTTGCCTATTTCTTGATTTTTTACAATTACGATTAGTAATACAATAATTTTAAGATTCACTTTTAATGTTAGGGTACTATGAGCTATAATTTGAACGTGTTATTTTGTCCACAGTATATTACTGTCTGTTCGGTCTATATGGATATCAACACTATTGAGCTGTGGACAAGCAAGTTAGAATTAAGAAGAAATGTATTCAAGATGTCCAACCAAACAATATTTTTAAATTCCTTCAGTTTTACAGAGCCAATATGTTTTTCCTGCCATTAAAGTGGTATGGAAGGGGACACGAGAAAAAGACAGTGCTTTTGTAGTTTTTATGGCAAAACTTTTGTTTGGCCAAATAAACAAAATATTGCTCCAATACAAACGTAGAGTTTAATTTTCTTAACATGTTGATATCAAAAGTTCCTGAATATCTCTCATGAGCATGGTGGCATTATCTAACAAACTTTTTAAATGAAGGGGAAAAGTTGTCATTAAATTCCAGGATCCTCAATTGAGAGATATTCACGAAATTTGAGGTCACCAGGTGAAGAAAATTAAATTCACTGTTTGTACTGGAGCAATATTTTATTTATTTTGGCCAAAGAAATGTTTTGCCATAAAAACTGCTTTTTCTCGTGTCCTCTTCCATACCACCTTAAGTATATTAAGATTTCAACTTGATGTAATAAATTTTTTTAGACACACACACATTCTAAAATTATGTCACTCTATAAGGGATTTTAGCCTAAAGCAATAGGCTATTAGTTAGTGTGACATAAGCTAGATTTAAGGGCAATCATATTGGTCATATGTGTTAAGAGATCTTTAAAACCAGTAGTTTAAAATTGTTGCGAGCCACTTTTTT
Organism: Timema bartmani; assembly: GCA_902151455.1. NCBI lineage: Eukaryota > Metazoa > Arthropoda > Insecta > Phasmatodea > Timematidae > Timema > Timema bartmani. The sequence continues at coordinate 420,564 of CABFWB010000086.1, forward strand.
TTAAGTATTCTTCTTCCCATGATGTAATCGAATTTTCGCGCATGCGCATAACCATGACTCAACTTTGTCTGAAAATGTGCCGTAAAGACGTGGAGAGAGGACATAAAAATCCCATATTGATTTAAGAGAAATGAGATTAATACACTCAACAAAGACAATGTTTTAAACGAGATTCACGGCATTTTTCTTTTTTCTTACTACTTTGAGTTAAACGCGTGTACTAATTACCCTAATGGTTTTAGGGATTAAGGAGGTTAAATTTATAGGAAGTATACCCGCATTTGTGTGGGGGGAGAGAGTGGAAAAGAATTTTGGAAAAACCACTCTCAGTACACCCGACCGAGATTCAAACCTTGGATCTTTCCGTCATCAGCAATCTAGTCTACCGAGCAAAGAAAACAATACAAAAGTACAGTTTATAGAAAATCTGCTTGCCCTGGTAACACAATGTGCCAGAAAAAGTAATTTTACTAAATATGTGTAGCTATAGCCTGATTTTGATACAAATAACAATCTGAAAGGTTTTTTTTACCAGAATACTACCATATTATAGGGTTATAGTAGTAAAAAGGTAACACTTATTTTTACACCAATATTACAATAGTCACAAGTTTTTAACTCCTTTTCAAGTAAATATTGGAACATTTCCTTTAATCTAGCCTTCCTAATTGTTTCTTATATAATTATTAGTTTGGTAATATTGAGTAATGAATAAATCAAGCATAAAAAACTTTGTTCCACAATACCCTTGCTTACTAGTAACAAAATAATCAAGAATTAATCTTAATATCACAATTCAGAGACCTTTGTTCTCAGCTATCAAGTTCCTGTAAATAAAATGATAAAAGTTTTGGCATTTTAATGAAACAGCAATATTCATTATTGGCTAACCTTTTTTTTTAACATTGCGTCTTACTCCAGTTCAGGTTATACTATGTAATAACTATGCTAGTTATTTTAAGGATTAGAGAGGTTATATTTATAGGAAGTGTACCCAGATTTGCGTGGTGGGAGAGTGGAAAAGCATTTTGGTAAAAATACTCTCATTAGACCTGACCTGAATTCGAACCCTGATCTCCCCGTCATTGACAGTCTAGTCTATTGTGAGAGTGTCACATTAGACTATTCGACCACCGAAGAGTCATTATTAGTTACCTTTCAATTTCACTTTAGTACTGGCAAATTGTAAATATATTCAACATGACCTTTGCGTTCTAAGAATCTTGTGTAAGTCAAGCATGGCTGTTTTGTTCAAATATTTTTTTTAATTATCCTACTTTCTATACAATTTAGTTTTTTGCAAGCCCATTATGGTACTTAACATAAATAAATATCATATTTTTAGTATTGGTTAGGATACATGGAAAAGTATTTAAATTGTAAATGATGATAAATTAGAGTTGAGAATAGAAAAATTAGGACATTTGCAATGGGGATCTTTTTTGCGAGTAAATATCATATATTTAATGAGTCATCTGTATTTTTAAAAGTTCAACGAATGAATATATTTGCATCATCTTCCAAAATACATACTTACACAGCAGACAGTTAATCGGTTATTAAAATTTATTAAAGACAATAAACTAAACATTCACAATTTACAATAGTTTTATTGTACCTGCATCTAGACAAAGAAACAGTATTTATGTGCAGTTAAACAATTCCTATATCTTAATCTTTTTATCAAAGCTGATAACTTTCTGATAGAATAAATATATATATGTTTTTAAATATCAACCTCAAATTTATTATATTATTCTTCATCAACATTTAAGAGAGAACTAATGAGAGCTTTATTCAATTCACATTTAGAGCTTTGTGTGAAATCTTTGTTACATTATGAAATACATTACAACACACTTTGAACATTTTATTCTAGACAGAATTCAACATATAGAACACTTCACAAATATTTCCACAACTATTGATGTCACTTCTTTTAACACAAAACATCAAATATGTACACAGTGTGACAGATCAGAAGCACCTTCTATAGCTCAAACACCCATTTAGGGTCATCCTTAAATTACATAAGGCTGTTTTTCATTATTTTTGACCCTCCCATAAGATAAGAGGATTGGGTTGGAGGGCAGAAAATCTTATGCTCCTCTAGTTTACATAATTTTTTACTATTTGGTAAATTAAATTATTTTTAGATATAAGGATTGGTAATAAAGCTAGTGATATGAAATTTTAGAATAATCTAATTGTAATAAAATTAGGTGCAAAAAACCTTATATATGATGGATTGAGGCCTCCCCCCTTCACACCACCCCTAAGTGACGGCCCCTTATGTGTGTTATGAATGTATGAGCTAGAATGATTCTTCAATTAAACAACTTCTGATTCCTTGAAATACATCATTTGCTAATTAAGTACATCCAAGGAGACTTTATACCAAATACTTGAAGGACAGAATTAGTAACTATATTCACAATAAATAGTAAAGTTTAATATAACTGCCAAATTTCTAAAAATTACACTAAAATGATTCATGTTTACTGGGATGGATCCAAAATATTTTCATGGAATGTTCCGAGTTATAAAGAGCAAACTTTTTTTTTTCTTGGAGTTTTAACTATTTATCTAGGCTATACACCTTTTAATTACACTAAGGAAGGTAGAATTTAGAGGAAATGTATCCACACTTGTGTGGAGGGAGATTGGGAAACCCATTAGGAAGAATCCCTCAATGTAGAAAGAAGTTAGTTCTTACAAAATAATATTTTTTTATTTGTATTAGTTTTCTAGCTACCACAGAGGGGTCCACTTACACTTTAACCCTCAGCCCCCTCCCCACTCCCCCCCACAAACACAAACATGATTACCTCACCTTAATCTGTGGGTGTTAAGGTATAAAATATCAGTAAGACTATTTAAAAGCATGGCTGTGAAGTCAGTCGTAAGAAATTTTCGATGGAGTCAGAGCCGGTAAAAATGTACCGACTCAAGACTACAGCTTCAAAATATAAACTGATAATTTTTTAACAATATTTTATAATAGTTTTTTATTACTTAGGACCATAATTTGTAATTGACAAAGTTAATGAAATATACATTCACAATGCCAAATAAGCTTCCCATTAAGTCATTTGTATCGAAGCATTTTACTGTGGTAGATTTGTTATTATCAACCAATATACTTTCAACATTATTTATGAAGGAGTCGAGTTGGAAAGTAGAAAAATGGAGGAGTCAGAATCAAAGGCTTGGTGTACATACTCCACAGCCTTGCTTTTCATACAAATAGGAGCAAAAATTAATTATGACTAACAAAAATGTTTCAAAGATATCATGAGATTGTAAGAGAAGATAATTTTATATAAAATTAACTAAAAATCTGGAAAGTCAGCTTTAAGTTATTTGCTAGGCAATCTTAAACTTCTATAACAAGCCATAGTAAAATGTAAACTCCCTGGGTGTCGTCACAACAGAAAATAATCTGCATCCCAATTTATATCAACCAAACAGTTCCCAAGCACCGCTCATCTCATACACAAAAAGGTCTTGAGAATATTATTATTAGCACCGTGTCTTATTACCCGTTCGGGTTCTACGCACTTACGCTAATGTGTAATGGTAGGTTGATAGTGAGATGAAATGGAGGGATCCGAACCAAGGTGGAGGTCTGGCATTCCACACATTCACAAGTTGTGATTAATACACATCTTGTCAGAGGTTAAGGAAGAGTTTGGCAATCAGATAAATCTGTGCTGGTACCGAGGATTGAACCCCGGACCCCAAGCACAGAAGTCTAACACCTTACCCCTTGACCACCAGGTCAACTTGTCTTGAAAAGAGAGCCATAATAATTTACCCTTTTAGGCCTTCCTCCCCCATCCATAGTGGATTTAGGTGTGAAGAATGGAAAGGTTATTTAATCCAATTTGTGTAAGGTTGTGTAAGAAATATCTCTAAACTGTTATTTATGAAGCAATTTTTCAGAATGGTCTATCATTTTTATCTGTATATACTCTTCTATTATCAAGGTTCTTATTTTAATGAAATAATACATTCTTACCTTATTTATCGGGTAGCAACAGAACAAGTAAAAATCGGAAAGACAATTGGATCAGCTCGTGTCACTATAAGGGTTAAGATAGATTGGCATGCTACCACAACGATGGGGGTTACTTAAACAAGAAAACACTACAACACTGATTTTTTAAATAGTAAGTCGGTGGTGATAAGTGTTATTGAATTGTCCCATCTTAACGAATAAATTCCAAAAATGACTTAACGAATAAATTCCAAAAATGATTTAAGTATTAGAACAAATTACAATGTCAACCTTTAATTTCTGTTTTAAGTGCTAAAAGATAAGACTTAAGGAAGAATATGTTTATGTTAGCATATAAAGTTTACTTTTTCTCTTTCCTCAGGCAATCGTTTTTTCTTGTTGTTACTTATTAGGTTTTTTAAACCCCATATTCTCGATTCTAAAGATACTTTCTCACCTTGCTTGTTTTAAAGTATCATTTTAGCCGCCTAACTATTATACATACAATTCCTTTACCTTATTTAGGTAAAAATACTTTTGATAGACAAAAAATGACTAAGTAGTGTTGCACATAAATTTGTATCTTACATATTAATACTAATTAAACTAACAACAGTGCATTAAATGTCACCAACCTATAAGTTATGTGCTTAAAAAACAGTAATGTCATCTAATCGAGACATCAAAGAAGTTATAGAATGTATAAAATTGTAAAACCATTCGGCAAGAAGAGTTGCCAACATGTACATTAATTTTTCATCAAACACACCACTGTAACCAATTTGATTACCACAAAATTGTGTTTAGAAATCGATACAAAATTAATGTGAAAACAGGGTTAGATATTATATACATATTAGCTAGTGTGATCATTATAAAATAATAAATGTTAGGCAGTGCATATTTCGAAAAGCTAAAAGTAAAAGCAAACGTGATAATAATCATGTCCAAAACAAAGATATTTGAAGAGTTATTAATGGATTTATTCATTCTAGACTTTAATCTTTATTTACTAATTTATTTTTGTATTTATGAGTGAGCCAAATAAATATAACATGATGGTTGAGAAATCAGAGGATGGAAAACCTGAGAAAGAACCCAAACTTGCCAAAAGAGGGTGTTACAGTCTGACTGTCAATGTTGTCCAAATCACCATCTGGTTGAGAGAGAGGAGATTTATGTAAATACTGTCTCCCTCTAGCTTAGGAAAAGAACATATCAAGTAAACTTCAGTGGGGTTTTTTTTTAACTTTACTTCAACATTTTTAAGATAGAGAGGGAAATGTGTTTGGAATAGTGCCGAGTCCACGCTAAGTTAACAACCGCAAGGCATTGAAGGAATTGTTTATGTATAGAATTGGGTTGAATCCACTATTTCATGAGTCTGAATCTTCAATTTGCATTTGAATCTCAAACCTAAATATTGGAAAAAATTATTAATATAAGAGAATAATATAAAATACAAATGGTAACAAAATGTTAACATTCTTTCATATAATTCATCCACTATAACATTCATAAAATATTGGATTAAATAATAATATCACTTATTAATAATTTTTAATTCAAGAGCCCCCTTCACACTTGATTAACCAGGATATTAGATACATGTTTCCGTTCAGAAGGGAAGGAAAAACCCTGGTGGAACGACAGGGTGGAGGAAGCAGTGGAGGAGAAGAATAAAACACTCAGAAGGAGGTACAAGAATAGAAATTAGGAAACAGAGGAAGAATATAGGGCGAAGAAGGAAAAAGTGAAGCGTGTGGTATGAGAAACCAGGCAGGATTGGATGCAAAAATGGACAGAAATGCTGAAACGGGATGTGGAAGGAAGTAAGAAGGTGTTATATAGCCATGTAAGAAACAGGAAGAGAGAGAAAAGACAAGTAGTTAGAATGATTGATGACGACAGGAAGAGTAAGGAACTATGGATGAGATATTTTGAAAAGACATTCAACCTGGAAAGGGATAAAAGTGAAACAAAGGAGCAGGAAGAAATAGCAGAAGCGGAAGAAAGAGGTTCCACATCGAAAGAGGGGGATAACGCACCAAAGAGGAAGAAACAAAGAAAAGTACCAAGTGTGGACGAACTTACTGTGGAAAAGATAAGAACTGCAGGTGAAGTAGGTATACAATGGTTATACACAGGGTGTTGAGTGATTTGGAAGCTAGAATAAGGTACCAGAAGACTGAAAAAAGGGAGTTATAATTCCCATTTTCAAGAAAGGAGACAGGAAGAGGTGTACAAATTATAAGGGGATAACGCTGTGCCAGTGTACAAATTATAAGGGGGATAACGTTGTGCCAGTGTACAAATTATAAGGGAGAAAACGCTGTGCCAGTGTACAAATTATAAGAGGATAACAATGTGCCAGTGTACATATTATAAGGTGATAGCACTGTGCCAGTGTACATATTATAAGGTGATAGCACTGTGCCAGTGTACAAATTATAAGGTGATAGCACTGTGCCAGTGTACAAATTATAAGGGGGATAAACGCTGTGCCAGTGTACAAAAATATATAAAGAGGTTTTCCTTATAGATATATATTATATATTCGCATACAATGTCCTTTTCCTGCGTTTGTCCTTTATGTTATACCTTTTACATGTTCTTATCTGTGTGTCCTATCATTTTTTATCATTTTCCATTTTCTCCCTTTAGTGTTTTTTTTGTTTCCTCTTTTAGAAAGTTGCATTGCGCATTTCACACTCCTCCCTGATGAGTTCTGATAGAATTAAACCTAGGTTGGGGCATTGGGCAGTGATGATCGATTTTCTTTAAGAGGCAACCATTACCTCTTTGTCCAATGGCAGCTATGTAAAGTGTGAACTGTGGTGTTCTTTTCATTGTAAAGCCATATTATGTTCGTCCCTTTTATATGTTTCTATTCACCTTTCCCGTAACTTCTTCGAAATATAATACAGTACACTTAAATAAAACATTTTTAATGATACTCGACCAGAAGTTTGATACAATTTCAAAATACTAAACTGGGTTCAACCTTAAAAAATCTTTACCCACCCAAACCTAATCAGAACGTACTTGAGTGATTCTAAGAGCATAAATTATCGAGATAAAGCAATAATAAACAAAAAATCAATTTTGAAAACCAACTTTTAATGCCAGACAGGTTACAGATATAGAGTGTATGGAATGGTAAATAAATAAACCTGATCATCTCACCTTTATCCCCAATCTCATCTCCAGTTGAAAAATATGTGTAAATTTAGATTCTGAATCATCTTGTAAATGGTATATGCTAGGGATGGGCTCTCGAATCCCTAAAATCCTCAAGTCTATTCGAGAAAATTTTGTATTCAAGACTCAAATCCTTTAAAAAAAAAAAAGTTTGTTTTCAATTTTTAAAGTGAAATTTGTTTAAAAGCTTTAATACTGCTTTATGGTGATTCAGAACCAATTAGAATTTTAAAATGAACTTGACAGCAAGGCCCCAGACCAGTAATTTAACACTTAACTGAATGAATAAATGTTATAATAAATGTTATAATAAATGTTATAATAAATGTTATAAGAATGTTAACATTTTGTTACTATTTGTACTTTATATTATTATATTTATAGTTACTCTTGTATTAATAACTATTCCAAGATTCGGATTTGGGATTTAAAGATAAATTGGAGATTCAGATTCATGAAATAGTGAATTCAACCCAAATCTAGAATATGCATACCACACATATTTTAAATAAATTTTATTCACTGTCAACATTTGGGTCAATATTTTACAGTTAAGGAACAATTTTTGATCTCTAGTTACTTTTAATAGATACTTGAGAGCTTGACAATTTCAAGCTTGTTGTACGAGACTATTTGTCTTTGCTCTATTGTGTTTCTGGTGATTAATGACTCATTGTTTACTATTCTCTCTATTTCTCTAGATTTACATACATTATTGTTTCAAGTCTGTGACCTTGGTCAGTTTTTTTATTCCAGCCATATATTTTCCACTACCGACTTGCTAGGTCTGTCATAGCTTCGTATGTCTCATGACATCCAGTCCCCAGCTGATCAATGTTAGAGGGTAAACCCAAATTTTTCAGCCATATCGGGAATCGAACCCAGGACGCTTAGCTCAGTAGAAAGACACACTACTGACAGAGCTAAGGTGTCTGATTGTATTTTGTTTGTGAAATTAACAAATATGGTAGTATGCAGACATCTATCTGTTGATATATTAAAGCCAGCAACGGAGCATCCTAGAGGAAGAATGAAAGAGGTCAGAACACATAAATAAAGAAGGTGTATTTAGGTATATTTTTGTAGATTTGGTATCACAAAGAGATTAGTATAAGACTGTATCAAGTACACCTTAGTGCAAAAGAGTACTATCCTATTTTATTTTTTTATTTAAGGTCTATTTTAGATTTTCTTTGGGGATAGTGTCGAGGTTAGCACTAAGTAAATAGCTACACTCCAAATAGGAAGGCAATAGAAGGGTTGTGCTTAAATGATATTAAATAGATTCATAATAAATTTTTCAGTTACCAAGTATTATAAGCTTATTTAAAAATTATTATAATTTTTATAATAGCTCAATTTTTTCTTTAATATTAAAAAAAGTTATTTTAATTTTTGTACACTGTTCTATTTATTGTAAATATATTAATGCTAATGTAATTTTAATAAAAGAAAGTTTTAATACTTGATTAATTTGTATTTAAAAAGTTAAGCTTTATTATTATATATTTTTATTGAACTCATATTTTAATCGAATCAATATCAGAGGACTTTTAAAGAAGCTCACTCAAATTAAAAATACCAAAGATGAAATATAATTATTTGGAGCATGATTATATCAAGTTTTTGCCATTGCTTACGTCTCAAAATTAAATTCTAAGGCTCTGCCCTGCTAAGCAACAGAGGTGTTGACTAAAATAACATACACAAATACAAAATTAGAAAATAATTTTAATTACGTTTTTAGGATTTTGGTAGGAAAAACACAGTACCTGAGAGTTAAAAAAAAAAGAAATCTCTTTTTTAATAGTCATGTTATCTGCAGCTGTCACTTATGATAGTGTCAATACCTATAAAATAACACTAATAAGTAATAATATAGTGAAATGTTGTTAATGTTGACAACAACAATTTATATTTTCAAAAAGGTCCTTCCTACCAGAACCCTATTAGAGCTTATTTTTTATAGGAAATAAAGTACGGGTGTGCGAGTAATCAAAAATTCAAATTTGAGTCAGTTTCAATAGTTGCTAAAAACCAACTTTTAAGATTTTTTAGGAAATCTCAAAAAATTTGGGCAAGTTACTCGGAATTTTGGATCTTTTTCTCAGAAAAAATGCTGAGTTTAATTCATTTTATTAAATTTTAAGTTAATATCAAATAGAGTTTCTCAATATTTTATATTTTCTAACTAAAACAAAATTTTATAATTATTTTAAATATATTTTAAAACCCGGATATGTGTTATAATTTCTTTCACAAAAATAAATTATGTTTGTACTTTTGATTTATAAATGGATCTATTACAGAAATTCAACTTGAAATATTTGTTGCTTTATATTACTCAAAGTATAAAAAAAACTGTTTCCATTCAAGCTCGATTCGAACTTTACAATATAACTAATATTCAATTTTGAAGAATAGCTTAAAATGTTATTCAGCCCACCCTTCAAATTATTATTCCTAAAAATTTACTTAAATGAGAAAATAATAGCTTCTTATATCCTAATAGTTTAAAGGAAGGAAAATATACAAATCACTTACAAAAACTCTTTTTTTTTACAACTTGTTATAACACAATTTCACTAGCCTTTTGTTATCCACAGTATACACTATGAATATGTTATCCCTGTATGAACCCTTTCAGCATGGCACTTAGCTACTGAAGAAGAGTATTTCTAAATGTGTATTTCTATCGCAACAAGTTTTCTGCCAACTAGCTTAGTTAGGTGGGCTGTGCATTTCCCTTCCTTTTAACTTAATACAAACATGGACGAACATTCATGAGAAAGATAGGAATCTATTTAAAGACAAACACAATATGGCATTCACATTACATTATTTTTTAAACTATGGCTGCACCTTTCTAACTATTCAGGTTGTACGCATCTTCAAATAAAAAATAAAAGAAAGAGAGAGGAAAGGTTTGCCATTAACAATGCTTCTGGACTGCCTCTTAAATCAAGCAAATTAAAAGACAAATAAATGGTATGATGCACCGCAGACTTTCTTTATCTTTTATATTAAAGTAAAGATATTTACTAAAAATTTGTAAGATTTATGAAACGAAATAATATACAATGTATCAGAAACATTCCACCAAAGAGCCTCAATGAAATGATGTACAATGTAGCAGAAACATTCCACCAAAGAGCCTTAGTAAAATAATAAACACTGTTACAGAGAGCATTACAATCAAATTCACATTTAAAAGACCTGAATAAAAATATATATATTTGCTTATAGCTTAAAAATTTTAGATTTAGTTTTATAAAAATATATTTCAAATGAAAGATTTATATTTTTAATAATGCTACAACTTCACAAAGATGAGTTATTACATATCTCAAATAGTTATGGAGATGTGATCAAAATTGGAAGTTTCTGCTTATGTAACGTACCCTCATAATCATTTTCATAGGAAAATGAGAATAGCCATTTGGTTTGTAGAGTGCCTGAATATAAGATTTAAGTCAGATTTTCAGAGAAAGTTGATTTGTTTGGGTAAAGAAATCTAATTCCAAAAGCTTTTTGGGCGAGCTTTATAAAAACCCTTTTTATCAAGTTTTAGCTCGCATGGTAAAATGGTTTTGGCTAGCAAGATAAATACACACAGACGGACTGATGGCATCACAAAAACCATTTTTTTCTGTTTCGAGGTGTAATGAAACATAGACTTTTATCAAAATCTCACGTTCAATTTGTTTAACTATCACAATACTTATCTCTCTCTCTCTCTCTCTCTCTCTCTCTCTCTCTCTCTCTCTCTCTGAGGGGTCAAGGGAAAGTAAAACTGAAATTTATAGAGAATAACAGAGTAAATAGACAGAAACTGGGTCCTTTTGTTTTCACCTGTTTATTTTCATCCTAAGCTCTTTTTCCAATTTTTTTTCCCCTCTTTTAGGAGGTTTTCATTTTTTTATATGTTTTTAGATAGTTGGGTTGAATCCACTATTTTATGAATTCGAATCTCCATTTTAAGTTTGAATCTTGAATCCGAATCTTGGAAAAAAAATTATGAAGCTAAGAAGAAATATAAATATAACAAAATAATAGAAAATACAAAGAGTAACTAAATGTTAGCATTCTTTCTTATAATCCATTCATTATAACATTCATACATTCGATTAAGTGTTAATTTACTGCTCTGGGGTCTGGTTGTTAAGTTCATAATATAATTATAATTGGTTCTGAACCACCAATAAGCATTATCAGAGCTCTAAAACAAATACCACTTGATAAATTGAAAAAAAATATTTTTTTTATGAATTTTGAATTTAGATTACAAAATTTTCTCAAATCTTTGAATCTCGAATATCCTTAAGGATTCAAGGGCCCATTCCTAATTTTTTCCATTACATCTCAGTACATATTCATGTTGTACAAGTTAATTAACTAAGAAAATGGGATCCGAATAAAAAAGTAGGATTTCAGAGGAAATGTACCCCCATTTGTGTTGGATGAGAACGGGAAAACATTTAGGAAAACCACCTTTGGTATACCCTATTGGGTAAGGGTGTGCCAAGTCCACTTTTTTCAATTCAAAGTGAACTCGAATTGAATATATAAAATATTCTCTAAGCCGAATCGCAAAGTTAGAATATTTTTGTTAGTTGTTTTACAGTGAAAAAATATTATATTATGTTAATATATAAATTACTTTATGCACTCAAATTACTTGGAAAATGTTTTTGTGTACAGTTCTTTGTAATATTTTGTTTTAATCTGATAAATTAAGTTACTATCACAACATGCAATTCAATTACATCAGAATTTTTAACATAAGAATTTAATTTGTAATGTACAAAACTGCTCAGTATGGCAGTTATTGAACATAAAATGAGTATTTTAGCTGTAAATATTTTTATTGGTGAAGCTTCGAAGCCAGTATTTTTTTTCAAAGCGAAGTCAAAGTTTCGAAGCCACACACACAGACACACCTCTACTACTGGGATTTTAAACCCAACCTCACCCGTCACTGAGACAATCCAGAATGAGAGTAATGAATTAGACTAATCAACCACCAGTACAAGTAGGAGGTTTGTCTTGACTATTTCCAGCCTCCTTCAGGAAAATTCCAGAAGAAAAAAACACCGGTAAAATGATGAACCGAGAACCTCAACTTTTCCATCACTGCGAACCAGACTAGAGTGAAGCCTCCATATTTTTGCCCACTAGCACATATTGTAAAATGTGAATTATAATCCTCTTTTCACTGTGAAAGATATATTGTGTTTGTTCCTATTCCTTTCTTCCTTGTACCTTCTACCGTGCATTAAATGATATGGCTAAAAATTGAAGAGAGAACCTTCTTATAAATAACTTTAACCCAATTGTTCTTTTCCAAACAATTGTATTATTATATAAATCTCGCTTAATAAATTGGTACAAATGTGAGAATAATTAACGAAAAAGGAACATTCATCCTTTACCTATATAATAATGTACAGTACTAAGGTATTTGGTTGCAATGTGATGTCTTGTTTCCAGCTAATCAGAGTCAGCAGTGATCAGAGTCCTGCTGGTAGTCCAGTGGTTATCTCATCATCTCTCGGAATTGCTCGAGCTCAAATATACTCGTTGACAGCCTGATAACAAAGAGTAGTAAGTTTACATAAAAGCTTAAGATCTCCACACTATTGTAATGTATTGTGATTACTTAATCAATTGTAATATTTTATAGGATCGTGTAATGAATAATGATACTTAACCAACTTTTATTAACCTAAGGGTATGGTTATGCTAGCAGCCTGGTCAGTATGACAAAAAATCCACACCAGGACCCTTTAACATCAATATATGTTAATTATGTAGTTATAGATATAAATTTGATCAATTGTGCAGCCAGGTCAGTCGCTAGGCTAGTGGTGTAGCATGATCCCCCTCCCATAATATGAAACACATTTTGGTTGTAGCGAGAAATAAGGGTCTGCGGGCTTGGTTTTTTAATTCAAGTTAAGTATTTCAAATAGCACTCAAGTTTGAGTCGAGTTCGGGTATTCATAATTTAAAATTGTAAAGTGTATATATTTGATTATTTTAAAAGTAGAATAATATATTTAAAATATCACCAGTCAAAACAAAAATAAAATGTAAATACCACATTTTTTAAATATGAGCTTTTAAAGATATATGACAATATCACATGTTATTAAAACAAGAAAGGACTCATTTTTATAGATGGTAAATACTTTTGGAAAAAAAAAATTAAAAATGGAAATCTTGGTTCTTAAAGACATTAAAATTACACTCACATTTACCCAAAAAAAAAGTTTATAAAATTGACGTTTCAATGTGCTAATATTCCCCCAAAACAATCCTTCGTAACTTTAATTACTCTATAAAAAAAAATCACAAGCACTTGATGTTTGAAATGTTTTACATTTTATTTATTAGTCCTTAATGTAATAATTGTGCATGATTACGTCTTCTGTTCCAATCCAATTCCTCTATGCACAGTTGTGCATGCACCTTTTATGGGATTTCAATGAAAATTATTTCATTACAAAATTTATTTCAATTCAATCTTTAATGTTTGTAAAAATTGATGGTCAAACAATAAAAGATTTCTAGCTTTTTTGAAAAATTGTAAATATAGTATTCTGTACTGTACATGTTGCTATGGAAAAACTAAGAATAAAATGATACATATATGGTATACACCATTGTATTTTATTTCACTAAAATTTGATGTTTGAAGTTATTTTTCTAGTCCAAATAAAAACTTACCCAGTTCGGATTTTTGGATAGTTCAAATTTTTCTAGTGGTGCCTTCAGCTTCGAATTAGCCAGGTTCAACTGTATATGTTATTTACCTTCCAAACGCATTGAAGAGAGCAACAATCTCACTTCTTTGAAGCTGGAACTTGTTTTTGGACATTTGGCTCAAGTCGGCGCCGCTAGGGTCAACTGCATCAAACTTCCCGGAGAAGAGAATCTTCAATGCTGTACCCAAGCCTTGGATCTGAAGAGCAAGTGTTGAAAGACAAAAATAATGTCGCAGCATAACCCTTTTAATATATAAAAAACAGATTTTGATGAGAAAAAACTAATACTCACAAATTTGAGTGGTAAGAATTATCTTTAACTTGTTTTATTAAATTTAAACAACTTTTTGAAGCTTGATTGAGTTTTAAGTAATGATTTCAGGATAAAAATTATATATCTTATTTAATTTGGATTAAGTTTTAAACAAAGTTATTTTTATTTAACAAGAGAATAGTTAACGTAAGGATCCTTGGTCCAATTCTAGTAGTAAAGTCAGCATTGATGGAATTTAAACTAATTAATACACTGCTTCAAAACATCAATTCAAGGATGTAATGAATTATTAAGAATTAATTACCAAAAAAAATTAAAACAAGTCTTTATGAAGTTCATTTTGTTTGTATGGAAGGTAAAATAAAGGATGGAAACAAATAAAAGAGAACGAAAACAATAAGAATTTTATAGTGAAAAAAAAAACAGTTTACACCTTAAATTGCTGCTACTGGACAAAGAAATAATGGCTGCCTCCTGACGTGTGAAACATGAATAAAATCGATCATAGCCATTCACATACCTTCCTGATGAGTTGCAATAGAGTGAAACCTAGGTCAAGGGATTGAGTGGTAACGGTTGATTTTCTCAAGCAGGTCTCCACTACTGCTTTGTCGAGTGGTAGAAATTTTAAGTGTGAACTGTGAACCATATTCAGCTTTTAATTGTAGAGCACATATTGGGTGTTCCTTTAATTTTTTCCAATTACTCTTTCTTGTACCTTCTTCAAAGTATAATAATATAAACTTTGAAGATTTAAAAAAGATTTTTCTTATATAAATACATTTTAATCAGCACAATCCTACTTACTTAACCCATATTTATTTTGCATCCAGTCTTGTTTCAAGCCTGTGGCCTGGGTCATTTTTTTTATTCAAGCCATATATTTCTCCCTACCGGCTTGCTAAGCCTGTCGTAGCTTCATATGTCTTATAATCTATTTTAAGACTAGGACAGGCACAACATCCTGTCCCTGACCGTTAATTCTTCAGTATGAAAGGTAAGCCCACACTTAACCAACAATACATTTTTCGACCACGCCGGGAATCTAACACGAGACCTTTAGCTCAGTAGACAAACACACTAACGACTGAGCTAAAATGTAAGATTACTTACCCTAGATTTGCACATCTTAATACTAAACAAATGACATTAGTGTAAAATAAATTATTTAAAAGGGCTAACTCATACACAAATAGTAGGAGTGAGTGAGTATCCAAGACACATCTTTAATCTTTAATCCCTGTCTGGCTCGCTAACAACATTCAGGTTGATCACTAATAAATGGTTGAGCTTGACAAGCTTCCCACTCCCCCAATTTTGTAGCCCAAAGATGGTAAAGTAGATATGTCTCTGTCCTTCTCTAAATCCTTAAATCTCTATCACTTGCTGAACCCAGCAAATAACTGTTGATAGACAGCACAATGAATCACCCGCCCCTCAATGTGTATTTCTCTCTACAAGCATTAAAATACACCCCGCTTCCCCTAAGCTTTCTACAGAAAAAACAAGACTACTTTATACAAAAGAGATTAACAAAGATGAGACCCGCTTCGATGGCTCCATAGTCTAAGGCACTACTCTCGCAATAAACTCTCTAACAATGACAGGAAGATTGGGGTTTGATCCCCAATGGGTGGATTGAGGGTGGTTTTCCCCTTAATGGCTTTACACTATCCCTCCATAAAAATTTGGGTGTGCTTCCTCTAAATTCAACCTTCCTAACCTCTAACACATTAGAATAATTTATTATATAGGTATATAAACTGAAAGGGTAGTAAGATGCGGTGCTAAAAAAAAGTGACGAGTCAGCAATAATTGCTAGAACATGAAGCAGCTCTATTTCCCTGTGTGAAACTTTTTGGCAAATACCCAATCCCGCCTGACTTACAGGGAATAGATGAATTCTAATTTTTCCTGAGTGAGATCGTGTCCACCCTTAGTTTAAATATAAGGTTCTAAATCACAAAAGTTCCAATATTTTTTTATCAAAATTTCATGTGGTTTAAATTGTAAAGCTATTATAGTTTTTAAGTACAGTTATAGGCGCATCTAAATATCATATTCTTTAGATTGAAAAATGACACCTGGACACAGGAATCAAACCCGCGACCTTTGGCTTAGTATGCCATTGCTCTTACCTGTGAGCTATCCAGATGTGACAGACTCAGCCTTCAAATATGATGAGTTAAGTGAAGGAAAAGTACTGGAACGCTCAGTGCTAAGAAAATTGGCGTACTAAGCCAAAGGTCCAAGATTCAATTTCCTTGTCTAGGTAACATTTTTCAATTTAAGGGATATGAAACTTCATGTGTTTTCCCGGTAATCTAGATGCATGGGAACCTTGATGTGTTCATAAGCAAATTGTACCTGAAGTTTCCCCCACAGTTTGCACTTGTCACATCCCACACAGTCCATGATGCGGGAGATGTTGCGGAAATGCTGCCGAAACTCTTCCTTAAGTTTCTTCGCCTGTTTTCCACCCGTGAACATTGAACTTTCATTGAAGTGATCAGGGAATGATCTGCAGAAAACCAACAAGTAAAAATGTCATAGTTTCAAAAATAAACTTTATAAACATTAATATAATCATCTTGAAACATCAACTTTAGCAAACAGCTTCAGAAATAATTAAATAATATTGTCTATGCATTTATATAAAGTTTCATGGGTTGATAATTAAAAAATGTAGTGTGTTTTTCGTAGATTTTTAAAAATGATATATTAAAACTAAATATGGGAAAAATAAAAATCTAGGAATCTGAATTAATTTTTTTTAAAAAGCTTATGTAATATCGCGTCGTCTACACCCAATATTATCGCTGAGAAAACTGCAGGTCTTATAAAGAAAAGATTTCTCTTCACTCTCCTCTTGGTTAACTGTTGCCAAAGCTTCTACGCTTTCAGTTGTTGTATCAAAAGCTTGTTTGTTGGGGTAAGAAGGAGTTACTGGCAAACTCGACAAACCAGCGTTGTGATACTTGTCTTATAGTTAGGGAAAGATTGACAACACAAAAATAAGAGAATGACAACGCCCAGTTTACCAGTTCCTTCAGAATGAAATGCCTTTAATTACTTTAGGTCTTCTCGAACTGGATTGAGAATTATGTAATATTTAAGTTGAGATTGGCCTTTGAATCCTCAAATGCTTAAGGATATTCGAGATTTGAGGATTCGATAAAATTTCAGATTCAAGGCTCAAATTTTTCTAGTGAAATTTGTTTTAGAGCTCTAATACTGTTTATTGGTGGTTCAGAACCTATTATAATTATGGCATAAACTTAACCAGGCCTCAGACAAGTAATTTAACACTTAACTGAATGTATCAATGTTATAAAGAATAATACATCAGGTTACATTTAGTTATTATTTCTATTTTATACAATTCTATTATATGTATTGTCCCCCTTATGTTTTAATTATTTTTCCAAGATTTGGATTCGAGATTTAAAGATAAAATTGAAGATTTGAAATCAAGATTCAGTTTCATAAAATAGTGGATTAACCCAACCCTAAATATTAGTTGCTGACAAACGCTTTGCTCCATGATAGGAAGGGGTTCAAGGCAGAGATGATAATGACATGAAATGGCGTGAGGTGAGGAAGGTAGCCAATGAGCACACTTTATTGTCATTTGTTCAAAAGGTTAGCCAACATATATACTATTTACACCACATATTAATTATACAGGAAAATATGCCAAAACATTGTCATTTAAGGCATATTATTATCTAGGGGTGTGCAAAGCTTTGAAACAAACATCAGATTCAACTTCGCTTCGAAACCCATACCGGCTTCGAAGCTTCGCCAATAAAAATATTGACAGCTAAAATAGGGCCTACTCAATTTATGTTCAATCATAACGATTCTGGGCTAGTTCATAAATTACAAATTAATATTCATATGGAAAAAATCTTAAGTAATTCAATTATAAATTATGATTTGTGAGATTAACACAAACTATTACACACAATAGTGCAATAAAACATTTTCCTAACCACAATATATTTTTTCACGCATAAAACAACTAAAAGAAAATATTCAAACTTCAATTTGGCTTCAAGAATATTTCATATATTCGATTCAAGTTCGCTTTGAATTGAAAGATTGGACTTCGCACACCCGCAAGAGAGAAAGAGAGAGAGAACATTTACCTGACAACATTGAGAAAGTCCTTGATGGCTTGTCGAACTTCCACATCCTCTTGGTCATTACCAGTGAAGTATTCTTCCCTCATCAAGTAAGGAGCAGCCTTCGCTAGAGCTCGCAACTCCAACAAGTAGAGAAAATAAAGGTTTTTCAGCCATTGTGGACCCTCACCAGCAGTCAGCTCAGGGTCAAACCTGCGATGGAATTCTTCCAAGTTAGCGCCCCATTTCCCGTCGGGATGTGAGATCAATGAATTCTGTTCTGGAACAATTTAAATGAGTTTATTCAAGATTTGACAAAATTATTCAAAAGTAATTTAAAGATTATCTGTAGGCAGTAATGTCTTAGAAAGATATTTGGTTCAAAAAAGGGATGAGGCTACTGGGGAGTAGAGGAGACTAGATAACGATGAGTTACATAACCTGTACTCATCACAAGACATTTTTGTATATTCAAGCCTCATATATTATGGTGGGCAGCGCTGATGGGAGAATCTAGAACCATGAACAGAGTAATGACTGGCAAATCCAATGGGAAGACCCAGATACAGATGGGTGGGTAACATTAGAATGTACCTGAAAGAGATAGAGTGTAATGAGCTGGACTAGATAGAACTAGGTCAAACTAGGGATAGTGGCGTAATTCTGTAAGAGTGGCAATATCAAACTTTAGAATATAGAACTTACTTCCCTCATATTTGTTTATTTAAAGTCAATGCTTTAAACGTTGACTCACACACTTAACAACACCCAAATATTATGTGAATATATTGATTATTCTCTATTTATGTCATTTGTTTCCAATGTAATATGTATATATGTAACAATCCAAACTAGATCGGACTAGGCCGAATTGGTAAATGCTGCCGCTTGTGGGTTAAACCAATACAGCCTGATATCTTCAGGCAATACTGGTTTTCATCCTTCTTAACCCATACGATGAGTCGACCTTGGACATGTTTCATCATAAATAGATTGCGCACAAATGTTGTTAGATAACCTAACCTAACCTAATCTAAACCTGCTATAAATTCGTTAATCCAGAAATGTTAGCCTAGCTCATAGGATAAATTAGTATAGCCTACAATTTTATTAGGCCATGCCAGGCTTGGGTTAGGTTAGGTTGGCTGACAACATTTGTAAGCGTATGTGTGTATATGTGTATGTGTATGTGTATGTGTATGTGTGTGTGTGTATGTGTATGTGTGTATGTGTATGTGTATGTGTGTATGTGTATGTGTATGTGTATGTGTGTGTATGTGTATGTGTATGTGTGTATGTATATATATATATATATATATATTAGCAAGTCTCCCTACCTGTTCAGGCTTTACACATTTTATATTTATTAGTTACAGTTATAACAGCACCTAAATAACATAGTTTTTTAATTTAAAAGTGACACATGGACAACAGAAATCGAACAACATTAAATTACATCTTATACGTTCTATTGCCAGGTGTTTGGCTGACATAATTAACAGATATAAAGTTGAAGTTGTGAATTTTCTTACCTGAAAGAAGATATTTTGAGCACAGATGTAGATTAATACTGGTATGGAGACCAGAGATTGTTCTGTAAAATGTCCTTTTCTCCAAACACATACCTGTAACAAATAACAAGTGTCCATTCCAAGGTAGGTAATAAGTGGAAACTAAGCACATTTATTCATTTATTGTGCATTGCATCTGGGTTAGGCAAAAATGTTGTCTAATGGTGTTGGAATGATGAATGTATAAATTCTGAAGAAATGTTAAACATATTTGCATAAAGGACAACTGGGAAACACCACCTCAGTACACCTGGCAAAGATTTGAACCTAAGTTTCTCATTCAGAAGAAAAGCAAAGACAGGACTTACACTTTTATCTATGCACCCATCAATGTGGGTAACCTTATAATTATTGGTTTATAAAGCATGGAAAGCATGCATGCATATATATATATATATATATATAATGTTGTAACTGCTAGTCACGGCACACACAGAAATTTACTTTAGAGGTGGTAAATGATGTATCTAAGTTCTTGTTCTTTAATTGTACTTTTTTTCTGATTGTTAAATTTTAGGGGCACTTTTAATGTGTGTGACATGGCGACTTTTGAATATCATATTACAATAATTTACCTCAAGAGTTAACATATTTTCAGTGTTCTATATTTTAGTTTTATTTCTAATAGACTTTTATTGAACATTATTTCCATACTGGAGGTGGGCCTGAAAGCGTAAATGAAATGTGCATTGATGGCACTAGTGTTAATTACCTCTTTCCGAATTTAACTGTGGCAATAAGATATTTACTTACTTACTTTATAGCATTAGGAACTTGATAGTTCATTGCCGAACTTACAAAAGTATGCCAACCATCCCTATCGTAAGCCTGAATGAGGTATTAAATAATATATTTATTCTTTAGAATAATATTTTCAAGATGGTGCGACACATAACTGGAATATATTGTTAAGTTTTGATGTGGAATTTTGTTCAGAGTATTTTAATTTTAACCTCATTGAAACCAGCCTACACTTGTCTAGTTTTAAAGAGATTATATAATTTATAGCAAAAAGTGTTGATTTACAAATCCTGAATTAAAATTTAATCCAAGATTTAATTTAAATCAAATGTAATCTAAATGTAAATTAGACAGATGCATCAAATAAGAAATAAGTTACCTCTGCCAAAAATACAATTTTACTACTAGAATCATGATGCATTATAGAACATAAGATTTTTTAAGTTACAGTAAATGTCTATTAATTAACATTTGTAGACTTAATCAACAAATGAAGCCAAAACTTTCAGACTCTTAATCTCGTTCTAACCAAAGTAACAATTTATTTATAGATAGTGTAGTTTTTAAAATTGAATTGCCAGTGGAATTACATTGTGAATTTAAAATAGTTTATTGTAAATTAATAGCAATATTTTGGGGACATTGGTCTGTAAAGTTTTATTCTATACTTTACTCTGTAAATTAATGAAATTTAATTCAAATATATTAATTGCTTTAAGAAAATGTTATTTGTATAATTAATGGATAGATAGATATTCACTACTTAAGCTTTAATGAAATCTATAAATATAGCTGTAAAAATAGGAAAAATATTTGCATTGATTTTAGTTATCTGCTACATCTTAACTGACTATAAAAACAAAACAAGTTGTAGTTCAAGAGTTAATATATGATAAATCACTGCTAATACATTTTTCATAAAAGGAAGGTTATAATATTCTTGTCCCGACACCCTCAGTTAGGTAACTTTGCTTGTGGCATGACTATATTTGTGACCTTGTCGTTGTAGCCAGGACGCCAGCTCGCAATGCTTTGTTACATTAGAGTGTTACCATACTACGCCACCGTAGCCTAGCAACACGCTTGGTCACAAAGGTGAATGACCTTTTAGTCAAACGTATAATGTGGCTTTACATTCTGACAAGCAGGTAGTACATACGGCCATGCCCTTAGTAGCCAAGTTATGCTCAAATCCATTGGATAACTATTTAGGATACAAAAATTTATAAATACACATTAAGAGGATTGGACAGACTTTTTAAGTTTTATTTTAACACTGCATCTTACTACCCATTTGAGTTGTACGCTTATGTACTAATTACGATAATGGTTTTAGGGATGAAGAAGGTTATATTTAAGGGAAGTTTACCCACATTTGCATGGCTGGAGAGTGGAAAACAATTTTGGAGGGAAAGCTCGGTACACCTGACCGAGAGTCTAACTTTGATCTCGTCATCGACAGTCTAGTTTACTGCGAGAGTAGCACCTTAGACCATGCGGCTATTGAAGTGGGTGACTATTAAATTGAAATTTTAAGAAGAGAGGGGTCAAATCCACAATTTTACAAAACCAAACCTTCATCTTACCTTCAAATCCTGAATCTTGTAAAATAAAATGAACGTAACAAACATAACATAACATAGGAATATAATAGAATATAAAGTAGATATGGTAACTAAATGTTAACATGTTTTGCTAGAATGCATTGATACATTCAGTTAAGTGGCCAATTAACAGTCTGGTTTTTAGGTTTTTCCTGTAACTATGTTGGTGTTAGACCACCAATAAACATTATTAAAGCTCTAAAACAAATTTTAATTCAAATTTTGAAATTAACTAAGGACTGGGCCCTCGATATCCTTGAATGCTAGGGATATTCCAGATTCTGGAATTCGAGAAAATTTCAAATTTGAGACTCAAATCCTTTAAAAAAATCCATTTTTAAGTAAAATTTGTCTTAGAGCTCTAATACAGCTTATTGGTAGTTCAGAACCAATTATAATTATAGAATAAACATAACAACCAGATCCCAGATCAGTAATTTAATATTTAACTGAATGTATGAATGTTATAATGAATGGATTATAAGAAATAATGTTAACATTTATTTACTATTTGTATTTTATATTATATTTATATTTCCTCTTAGTTTCATAATTTTTTCCAAGATTCAGATTTGTGATTCAGATTCATAAAATAGTAAATTCAACCCAACTCTAGAATAAACATTTATTTTTATTTTCTCAAATCCTCAAATCTCTAATACCCTTAAGAATACGAGAGAGTCAAGTGTTCGCAGATTCTATCTATGATTTTAACTAAAGAGGCAATTATTTTTTAAAAACTAAATACATAAAATGCAGTACTATTTGTCAGGATCTAAAAACACAGATAGTGCCAAACAAACCTACCACTCAGTTTAGACGTCTGTATATAAGCACCGTAGCTATTCTTAGGTCTGAAGCAGTTTTCCATGTAGATACTGTGCCAGATCCTGTGAGCAGACTTTCCTTTGTAGCCTGTGTACCGTTCAGGATTTAACAAAAGATCCACATACTCAATGTCATCGTCTTCTTCGTTTGTGTCACAAAAGTTGTCCTGGGCATCATCATATGCTTCCCACCGCGCAAACTCTTCATACACATCTGCACTATGAAGCAAACACAAATGCAATAAACAAAAAGTGTCATGGTATGATATTAAAATAACTAGACCAGCTTGTTTGGATTAAGACAGTTAAATTGAAATAATATGAGTATGTTAGTTAAATAAATAGGCCTATTCTTTACTTTAAGATATAAAAATAGTAACACGTTTGAAAATTTAGACAGCATTTATTTATTTTTTAACAAAACAAGTTTTAAATACATCTTTAAAGTTGTCCTCGAATTATCTTGATGAGAACTAGAAATAACATAAAACCTTGACTTATAGAGAAATTTTTTATTATTCATACATTTTAACACAAGGTTATTATTATTATTATTATTA
>CABFWB010000086.1:444914-467489 GCA_902151455.1 Timema bartmani
TTTTTTTTTTTTTTTTTTTTTTGCAATTAGTAGCTTTTTGTGACTAGTGAGTTTGGTGACCCAGTAGACACCCTGTTTAAGAATTAGGTGAACAGTGGATGGATGATTGAGGGAGGAACAGTATGGCTTCAGATCAGGAAGGTCCACAGTAGATCTCATATTTGCGGTAAGACAGCTGTAAGAGAGACACCATGAGTACGAGAAGGACCGGCTGATGGACTTCCTGGATGTTGACTATGAATGTGTGTATAGATGTGGTGTATGGGAAGGAGTGAAGAAGAAAGGAGTGAGGGATGAGACGGTACAGAAAGTGGGGAATAGGCACAGAGGGAGTGTGAGCTGTGTGAAAGTGGAAGAGGAGAGAATAGTGTGGTTTTGTGTGGAGAAATGGCCTGAAGCAAGAAAGTGTGCTATTACCACTATCGTTCATTTTAATTATGAACAAAATAATAAAGGATGAGGTAGAAAGGATTGGGTAGCGAGGTATGAGAGCAATAGTGTTTGCGGATGACCTGATGGTGTGGGCCAGTGAGGAGAAAGATGTGACAGTATGAGGGGAGTTAAAGATTGTGGAAAGCTTTAAATACCTGTGGAGTGTAATAGAAGAAAGTGGAAGAACTAGAAGAGAAATCAGCGAGAGAGGGAGACAAGTAGTGGCTTTTATCATAAGTGCTAGAAGTATAATTTGGAGCAGGGATGTGCTGAGGTTAGTGTAAAGGCGTGATCTACAGGATGTACTATGCACCAATATTGACATACACAGTAGAAACGTGGGTAATGAAAGTGCAGGATGAAAGCAGAATTCAAGCTTGTGAAATGAAATTTATGAGAAATACTATCCTATATGAGTGACAATGGTTAAGACGAGAAATGAAAGCATGAGAGGAAAAGTTAAGGAGGAGCCAATACAAGACAGAATAAAGAAAGCACAACTAAGGTGGTAGTGTGGTAAGAATGGAGGAAGAGAAGATATAATTCATTTAATTTTATTTTCATTTATTTCAGGTATTTAACGTTTACTTTCTGAACCGAATGATTATATCAGCACACAAGAATTTATACTATCAAGAGAGAAAGGGCCTACCAGTTTTGCCGGTAAAGGTATTTTCACGTACCTTCCAGGGTTCTTTTATACGCCACAATCAACATGGAACCGACAGCTTTACTTCCCCTCCAAAGGAAGTTATGATATGGATTTTTTGGCTCAAGAAAAATCTGTCAATCTCTGCTTGGTTTGAACCCACGAACATCTGGTGCCAATATGAGCACTTTACCCCAAGACCAGCGAGGTCAACAATGTATGAGTTAAGATAGAAAGAAACTACTAGATCATAGAATTAAAATATGGTAATGTGTGCTTGTGTTATGCAGATTAAACATTGGTACAAACCTTATGGTGGTGTTCAAATACCCCAGTTCGTCATCAAAGTCATGGTCACAGTCCTGCGCTCCCTCGGAATACTAAAAGTAAAAATAAAATCAATAGAAAAATCTGAATAGAAAAAAAATAATATATATATATATAAAAATAAAAGGAACAATTTGAAAAAAGTGCTTAATACTTGGTAAGGTTGTAATAAAATCACCAAACAGATAAATGTTTCTATGTCGGGCTAAACATTCCCAACCTTGTTTGGAACATAGATAGTGTGTGACACTAGCATTTCTAGATTTATTTAATTGTATCATGAACATTAAAATGAAAAACAAATGGGAAATTTCAAGAATTTAATGAGTTTAGAAAACAAACTAGAGTGGTGTAGTTCATGAACTTGTTACATCACGATTCAGAGATGCAACATTACGGAGGTGTGCCACAAGTTTTGGCAGCACATTATTATCTCACGATTTTGATAAAAGTTTCGATAAATATAAATAAATGGGTTAGGCGATCCGATATCACACACTACAGAATTACCACTGTGGGAAGACCAGATTTTTAATATTGCGTGTGAAGTCTTTGTGAAGAGTGGCGGTGAGATAACTTTTGATTAAATGTACCCCAAAGAAGACAACCCATTACTCTAAAAGTACTAGAACATTTGAAACTGCACCCCCCTTTGTCCTTTTCCTTGTTTGCTTCTGAAGAAGACTCCAGCCTGTCTGGCCAAATGAAGGACAGAAGATTGTTGCAATACCTTTCAAACCCATATCATGGTGTCTACTCAACTTGACCATTCAAATTCCAGACTTTTTCCCCGATTTCCCTTGATCATTTCCTAAAATTCCTGACTCAAAAGTATGTCACTAAGTTTTATAATTTAAATAAACATGTTTTATTATTTGTATTAACATAGTCTACTAGGATTTAGAAAATTATAAAATGTATTACACAGCTACAAAAAAAAAGGCACTTTGAATCACATTGTAATTTACTGATTTAATGATTGTTATGAGTAAAACAACATTTTCCTGGATCTTTTTATAATTTATCAAATTCCAGACTTATCCCCATTTTTTCCCGACCACTTCAAATTCCCGGCTAATTCCAGTTTTCCCAGATTTTTCCTGATGGTAGATGCCTTGCATAACCAAAACAAGATTAAATATAATATAATTTTGAATACATTGAACTTATAATCTGAAATAAACATAAAGGGTGGATAAAGGAAAGGTGGATAAAGGAAAGGTGGATAATATAAGGTGGTAATATAATATACCTTCTTCCAAATGTAATACTATTACCTCATAAAGAGAAAAGAGGTTTTCCTTATATAGAAAGGGTGGATAAAGTAATAATTATTACAAGCTAATAGTTCAAACTGAGCTGTTTCACCAATGAACTGAATCACCTTGAACTGTCCCCAACATTAAACTGTTATGTCCAACTCTATGATAAACACCAACACATCTTAAGCTACTAAGAGTAAATAAAATATACTTCAACGCTGTCTTAGTTTAGCTAAATCATAAACTTTAGTACATACCCTTACTGACATATCTTCTTCAAACAAATTGTTTTTCAATGGATGGCCCTTCATACCGGCGGGAATATCTTCCTAAGAGAGTTAAGAGTAAAAGAACTGTAAGAAATATAATCTATACAATAATATTATGAATTAATACATTCTGATATTACAGTAAGGAATTAATTTATCATGCATGTCTTGTGTTTATTTTAATATTTGACAACTTAAGAATATTCAACTAAGTTAAAAAATGACGACCTGGACACAGAAATAGAACATGGGACATTTGGCTTTGCACACCAATGCTCTACCGCTGGGTCATCCTGGTTTGTCTAGTATCCAGGGTCATCTTTCAGTAGTTGTTGGTGTATTAAGTCTATGTGTGGTAACTGGTGAAAGTATCGGCCAATCAAAGCTATATATCTACAACCACAGTCCACAGACACTCGTAACTGACATGCTGTCATGCACATAGTAATATTAATTCATGTGTATCACAAATTGTTATGTGATGGTTATATACAGGATTAGTCCTGAACGCTGACTCAAATTCAATTAAGTGAACTGTCAGTTACGAGTCGCTGTGGACTGTGATGTAGATAGCTCTAAGTGACCGATACTTTCACTAATTACCAACATATAGACTCAATACACCAACAACTAGTGAAAGATGACTCTGTATAAGAGACAATCCAGGATGGCTCAGTGATAAGAGCATTGGCTCGCAAAGCCAATAATCCCGGGTTGTCATTTTTCACTTAAGTTAGTTTGATTCAGCTAATAGGACTTATCCTGTGGATAGCCATCATGTATCAGTTTGTGATACACATGAATTAAGAATAATTTGCATTGTTTTACACTTAACCTAAACACCCACATTTACTAAAGAAAGCATGTACAGAAAAAAATTATGAGAGCCAATTTAAACATTATTTTGTGATAAAAACTATTAAGAAACATTAATTTTACATAAGAACCTTTAAGATAAACTGGAAGAAAGATAGCCTACATAAAATATTAGCTTACAGTATAAAGAGAACAAAAGTAGGTTAAATAGGTCAATTAAAAGCTCTAGGTTGATATAAAAATAGTTGACAATTTTAAATAAAAATCTTGTTTTACTTCAACCTGCCTGCCCAATGTTAAATTTGTAACCACCCATGATACAAAAAGATTCACAACACTCCCATAATTTACATAATTAACTTTCATCCTATTTGCTCACAGACTAGAGTTTTATTATGTTTTAAATTCAAACATTAAAATAATAATATTTGTTTGATATTATCTAATCTATTTTTCCAGGTTCAATTTCATCAATACTTTTAATATTAGAACATGGGATAGCATCAAATAATCCATGTTAATACATGGAAAATGATTCATTTTAATCCTAATGACAATATGCTTGATTTATTTTATGTTTTTATTTATGATACATACTTATGAAAGAATTAAACCTTGAGAATGAGTTAGAGAGCTTATTATAACTATAAATGCAGGTAACCCACCTATAATATCAACATTGCCTTCACCTGCTTTGGTGGCAGCATGGTCTAAGGCGTCACTCTTGCAAAAGATTTAGACTGCCGATGACAAGACCGGGGGTTGAATCCCAGTTGTATGTACTGAGGGTGGCGTTTCCTAAATGGTTTTCCACTCTCCCTCCTAACAAATGTGGGTACACTTCCTATAAATTCAACCTTACTCATCCTTAACTCATTAGCGTAATTAGTACATTTGTACAACATGAACAGGTAGTAAGACGCAACCCGCCTCGGTAGCGTAGTTGGCTAACGCACCAGTCGTGTTGAGCCAGACCACCGAGGACGGGAAGATCAAGGTGATTGGGTGACTTGGGGTGGTTTTTCCTAAATGGTTTTCCACTCTCCCTCCACGCAGATGCGGGTTCACTTCCTTTAAATTCAACCTTCCCAATTCCTAATCCATTAGTGTAATTAGTACTTAAGCGTATAACCCGAACGGGTAGTAAGATGCGGTGCTAAAATTAAATTAAATTAGTAGGACGCAGTGCGAAAAAACAAATCTCCTTCAGCCAATCTTTTATAGCAATCATAGCTACACTAGCAAATTTATAACAGAATAAGTTAAATGTAAAGACAATAAAATTTCTCTAAGCCAGACCTCATTAATCTAGATTTCCCTTAATCAGGAGTGAGTTTTAAGTGGGGTTTTTTTTACTTAATGTATTATAGGTAGCAAGACTAAAATAATTATAATACATTTTGTTCAAGAGAATAAAATTGAACCTATTATGAACACTTAAAACATCTACATGAATAATTAAATAAATTAATGTTAAAAGTTTGCAAAACAGTATTGAAAGTTTCTTCAAATCCCACCCACCTTCAAGTGCTACATGTTCAACAGATCCAGCCAGGATCATCCAGTTCACTTCCGATTTGATTGATTTAAAATCGAATTACAAATGTGTGAGTTCTTAATATACCTTATAATCCAACAAATACATACCTTTTCTAATTCTCAATGGTTTTTTTTCTTGTAGTGTATCTTTTATTTTCAATAATCCAGACTTTCCCCCTCCCTATTTCCAAAGTTTAGTTCATTAAATTAATAATCACAAAATTTTAGCTTTTTTATTTATTTAATCAATTTAATGTGGACGTTCTGAAACAACTGGGTATATTAGCACACGAGAATTTCTATGAGCGAGCTCGAATGGGCCTACCAATTTTGCCGGGAAAGTTATTTTCATATTCCTTCCAGAGTTCTTTTACATGCCACAATCAACATGGGACAACATGGGACAACATGGGGGTGAGAGCTTTACTTCCTCTCTGAAGGAAGCTGTGCTATGGATTTTTATCACTCTAAGGAAAATCCATCGACCTCGAATGGTATTGAACCCACAAATAGCGAATACTGAAGCAAACAAGCACTTTACCCCATGACCCCAGAAAATCCATCGACCTCGAATGGTATTGAACCCACAAATAACGAATACTGAAGCAAACAAGCACTTTACCCCATGACCCCAGAGGTCGACATCATTTTATTCAACTATTTGAATGTGTGAGGGAAGTATTAAAAATAAATATTGTTAAATGTACACAAACATGTTTAAATTTTATTTATTTTGTTTAGTTTTAACATTTATTTCAAAGCAAATGCGCATTTCCAAGTAAAATAAGTTTAATTCGTTGCCACTATTTATTTTGTTATTTGTTGTTGTTGATTGATTTCACAATGCTTTTGTAAAAATAAAATAGTTAAAATTAGTTATTTGCAACTCTATCCACAGTATAAACTATGTTAAGGTTTTCTATTCAACATACAAAGTTATTTCAGGGAATATTCTTTGTTGTTTGTTAGTGTGTTACAAAACAAAGTAAATATATTACTGAAATGCATTTGTTTGCGGTGTTCACATAAAACTTTTAAGAAAGATAAATTATTTGAAAACAAATATAGTATTCTTGTTAATTTATTTTTTAAATGTTGTTTTACTTTTAGTCAGATATTAAATAAAATTTACCAATTTAACCAAATGTATGATTGTTTAATGATAAAAACATTAAATTCTGCTAATCATATGAAATTGTTACAAGAATAACTAAAAGAGTTGACCTATAACCCAAACGGACTGTAAGCCGCGGGGTGCTTTCATAAAATAAAATTGAACACAATGAGTTCTAGTTTTATAGAAACTGTGAAAACTGTCTCCCAGCATTAGATAAGGTACACTAAAAAATTTAATTCAATAACACATTACTTACATCCAAACAAGGCTCAACGTGACAATAGCGAATGGCACACCTGCTGTCATCTGACCAAAAAGGGCACTCACGATTTAAATTCACCTGTAAAAATAAATTACATCAATTGTAAAACTTGAAGATTCAACTTACCTTGACCAGTCTGATAGTATACTTGGCTCCAACCTGTGAGGGCACGAACTGCAGGTTTATCGTTAGGTGAATGTTCTCTTTAACTTGTGCCCAGATGTTATGACTTTCTTTAACTATGATAAATAGTGCAATATTGAAATTTGTGCAACACCAGGGCCTAAATAGCCTAGTCTCCTCCCTCAGGTTTTAACTAGCATGAACGAGGAAGTTTGGCAACAGCTAATCAAGAGAGAGAAAATAATCTTTCTTCTACAAGAAGGGCAGCTCCTTCAACGGTTATCACCAAGTATGAGGTAAAAGAGAAGATAATTTTTCCTCTACAAGACATGCAGTGACCTCAAAAGTTGTCACCAAGTGTAGCCGGGGGTGAGAGTAGATACTCTTTCCTCCATGAGACATGTAGTTATTGTCAACAATTGTAGGTAACAGTAATATACCATAAAAATAAAGCCATAGACAAATATCTCATAATATCAATTTACTAAAGAACATTAAAAAACAAAATTTAGGTACGATTTATTTAAACTCAGTTTTCTGTTTAATGAATCAAGCTTGAGCCTGGGCACGGAACATTCTTGGATAGTTTCATGAAAATAGAATGAGTGTGCAACGTCGTCATTGATTCTGAATTCCATCCCCAAGTCCAGGTGTCATTTTTCAAGTTATATTTGATTTATGATGAGTTGTTTTTGCCCAAATCTAGAAATTATTTTGATATAGTCTTCAAAATTATTTTAAGCCAGTTTTAGTTGGTTTTATAGTCTAACATCTAATTTTAAAGTGTTTTGTCAGTACTGTAGATATACAGAAATGTTTAATTTGGTCTACTTTTATTTATTGAGTGTGACCCTTTTTTTAAAAGTTCAAATATACTTGGTGCTGGGGTTTTTAAAAGAAAGTAACTAGGCATAGCTAAATAACGAGACCTAGGGACAGTGAGTATATTCATAATTCATTTGATCAAAATCTTTTTAATGGGTTTTTTTTCATAAAATGTTCGAATTTCATTTGAAATAAGAGATTTTCATTTTTTTACATGTTGTTTCAAGTTCTAATGTAGTCCATGATATAATAGATAAAGTCTGTTCACCGTAGGAATTGTTTTCTGAAAGGCCTTTTTCTCTACCAGAAAGCTATTATTTGGTAGGATATTGGTAGGAAAAAAAACCTTTCAGAGAGTAATTCCCACCGTGAATGGGGTATATCAACATTGAACAGTGTTTTTCACTATTTTATTTTTTGACATTTTTTTTAAATTTGAGGTATTTAATGTGCACTTTCTGAACCGAATTGATTATATCAGCACATGAGAACTTCTATGAGTGAGAGCAAAAGAGCCTACCAATTTTGCCAGGAAATATATTTTCACATACCTTTCAGGTTTATTTTACATGCCACATAACATGGAACCGAAGGCTGTACTTCCCCTCTGAAGGAAGCTGTGCTAAAGAATTTTATTACTCAAGAAAAATCTGCTGACCCTGGCTGGGTTTGAACCCATGAACATTGCATCAGGTTCTGAGGTGAGCACTTTACCCCAAGACCACCAAGGTCGACTTATGAGATGCAAACATTTCACAATGGTAGTTTTTTTAGGTCATGTTGGTTTCAAAATCGTGGTTTTGAAAAATATTATATACTATATAGTAGGAATGTACAAATAATTACTTTAGTATTTAGGTTGATTTCTTCACTGAGTTTTAACTAAGTTTAAACTTTGTTGGTTAAATGATTCAATCAGACTTTAACATTTTATTATTATTTTTGCCTTTTCTATGTAAACAAAACTAAAAACATAGCCTAGCACAAAGTGTAGTATTATGTATTGTTTTAAAAGACAAAATTATTTAATGGTTTAAAGAAACAAATTAGAATGATAGTTCTATATGAAGTTTAAAAACAACAAGATTAGTTATAACACTTCCTATTCCTAAGCACATTTCTACTGATAGCAACTAACATAAACATGTCTTCTCAAATAATATAATCTTTGAAGTTTAGATAAAGTGAAGAGAATTTATCAAATCATACAAACAAATTTTACAATATGTTCTCATATTAAACTTTATTTATGTTCATCACTAAATTATATGTACTATAAAAGGGTATAGAAACAAATTTTCCTCCAGCTAGACATGTCAAAATATAAAATAGCTAATAAAAAGATTGTTAAATTAGTTAATAATATTTTTAATTACTCTTCCCAAATGGATGGTAAGTTTGTAACACTTAAGAGATCTTATTAGCAATATTGTCGATGAATTTAGAAACTAGGGATGGGTCCTTGAATCCTGAAATTGTAAAGGATATTTAATATTTAGAATTGAAGAAAATCTCAGATTCGAGATTATAATTATAATATGAACTTAATCAGTCCCCCACCAGTAATTTAACACTTAATAGAATGTAATGTTATAGTGAAAGGATTATAAAAAAGAATGTCAACATTTAGTTATTATTGGTATTTTTGCTATTCTATTATATTCATATTTATTCTTATGTTGATAAGTATTCCAAGATTCAGGATTTAAAGATAAATTGGAGATTCTGGTTCGGATATAGTGGTTTCAACACAACTCTATTTGAAACCCAACCCTGAGAGCCAGTATGAAATTAAATTCGATAAAATTTTATCAATTTCATCTTGAGTAGCCTATATATGATATTTTCTTTACAACAATGGCTATCAATTTTCTTAACGAATTAACAAACTGTAGCTTACCTTATAGAAGCGAAAATAGTTTTTGCGTAGAAGACTTTGTAATCGTGGATATATTTTCATGTTGTTGAAGTGGTCAACTGTGTCAACATTACAGCTGCAGTCATCAATTCGACCCTTCAGCTGAAAATAAATAATAACTACTATGTATCATACTTACTTAAACTTACTCTATGGCATTAGGAACTCGAAAGTTTATTGGTGTACTTACAAAAGTATGCCCCTCATCACTATCTTGATCTAGTTCTATCCAGTACACCTCGTTACATCCTATCTCTTTCAGGTCTATTCTAATGTTATCCTCCCATCTGCGTCTAGGTCTTCTCATTGGTCTCTCCCCATTGGTTTTGCCTCATTGGGTTTGCCAGTCAATACCCTGAACACGGTTCCAGATTCTCCCAATTGTGCTGAATGTTCTGGCCACCATAATCTACAAGATTTGATTATCCTAACAATGTCTTGTGATTAGTACAGGGTATGTAGCTCATAATTATGTAACCTCCTCCACCCCACCCACCCCCAATATCTTCATCCCTTTTTGGACCTATCTTCCTTAGCACGTTGTTTTCGAACACACTAAGTTTATTTTCATCTTGTAAGGTAAGAGACTATATTTCACACACATAGAGAACAACTGGTAAAACTATTTTTTTTTTTGTATATTCTTAGTTTTACATTTCTTGAAAGCAAGTGAGATGTATTTTTAAAGTATTTATGATAAGTGACATTAAATTCATACCTGTCACACGTGTCAGTCAAATATATCCAAATTAGCTTGACAAGTTTTTTGGGTACCTATCTCAAACTTTACTAATATATAATATAATTTGTTTCTTTTAACTGAATCATAGGCAATTTTAAAATCTAAGTATAAGTGATGAACCATTATGTGTTCTAATATTTACACCGAAGAGTAAAAATCTGATCCGTTGTTGATCTAATGAATCATCAAAATCCACACTGATGATACCCAATTACTACCATTGCATATGGTATCAATCTCATACCTATGCTAAATTTATTTTTAAAGTTAAAATACAAATTGCTAATTTTGTGACAATGAAAGAAGATTATTTTTAGAATTATTTAATAATTTATGTTAGTTGATTTCTTTCAGACAAGCATGCATGTTTTGGTTCACAAGAGCTGATACCTTGAGCCAATATGAAACTCACCAGAGCTTGTATGAAAATTCAGTCAATATTCTACATTACACAAATTAGAGGACATTGGCAGTTAAAATAAGAAAGAAAAAATGAAATGGAAAAATGTGGGCGCACCTTTGGCCCCTATATTAATTTTAAGGATGAAAAATGTATATTTTTATACATTGTTTCATGAACTTAGAGAAGATGATGTAAAGTTTGTTTTTATTATTTACTGTATGTCAGTATCATCTTCAGATGAGTTGTATAATACTTTTAATTGTTTGCTAAAGAAGAAAAAAATCCCCAGCCAGCCTAAAGTTTTTTTGGCCGATTGTATGCCTCAAGTACAGTGATATATTAAATACAGGACGACCCCTACCTAGACTGTGAAACTGGCCCATTCCATTCTGGTCTAGGTAAGCGTTGTCCTATATTTATTATAGCACCGCACTTGAGGCGTACTAAGTCTGACTATGAACCTTTAGTAAAGCTTCAAAAAACTTCCCCAAAGGTGCTAAAATAGCACAAAGTTGGGGAAATTCACAAACAAACAAACAAAAAAGTATTTCTTTTATACAGAACTAGGAAAGGTTAGCTAAGAATTTCTTGATCAGTTCAAAGTATCTTCTAAGGTAGATTTATAATGGCATTAGCACAGTCCAATTATGCGTATAAAGAGCCTTTCAGAAAATACAAACATATTTTTTGTGATCAAAATTGCCAATACACTTAGTCCAATTTGCGTATAAAGAGCCTTTCAGAAAATACAAACATATTTTTTGTGATCAAAATTGCCAATACACTTTACTATTTTATCAGTGTTATTGCTATTATTATTATATATATATAAATAAAAAATTTGGCAGATGTAGATCACATGACTTGAAGTATGAATTTATGAAAGTAGATCTAAAAAATTTTCTAGTTCCTATGAAAATTGAACTGTATATTAAGCCATCCTACATTAGCAAATATTGACTATAACTTCAAGCACATTTAGCATCAGCAAAAGTTAAATATTTCAGGTCGCAATTGTTTTTCATTCTGTTTAAATAATGCAAAATATGCACACAAAAAATATATATGTGAATTTAACCAAACAATAAGAATATTTGTAAATATAAACACCAGCGAAATACTTTTGATTACTCTAATTGTGGGAATCAACTGTTTCATACATTGCAGTTATAGATCAACAGATTAAAATATTGTGGCTTATTAACAGTATGTTTGGTAAAAAAAATATATAAAGTGTGGACAAAATTGAAATCCACACCATTAAAATTAAGAAAAGCAAACACCAAGAAGACTTGTGTCGCGTGATCGGAAAAAAAATAGATTCAAAGTTAAGAAATTCAATCAGGACATGAGATAACAAGATTAAAAGTAGTAGTTTTATTTTTTCAGTAACTTAATTAAAGATTGTTCACTAAAATATATTATTTGCCTTTACACCACCTTGGTACTATTCCATACTTATACATCAAAAATAATCTCATACTCATCCCTACTGGCATCATCATAATCATAAACTCCTTTCAGCCTGTGGCTGAAAGGAGTTTAGTAAAATGCCTACATCTTCCTCTATCCTTATACCACTCTTCCTCCTTTAATTTCTTCCATTCTTCTCCTCTTACTTGAACACTTTCTGTTATCTGCTTCAACCATCTCTTTCTTTGCCTCCCATGCTGTCTTTCTTCCACATACTTAATTGCCAACATTTTCTTCGGCATCCTCTCTTTTTCCAGCTTCATTACATGTCCATACCATCTCAGTCTTTCTTCCTCTACTATCTCATGTACTCCCTGTACCCCAACTCTTCCCTGGATAACTTCATTCCTAATCCTGTTTCTCCTCGTGACAGCTAACATGCTCCTCACAAACTTCATTACCATGGTCTTCACTTTCCTAGTCTTTCTTACATTCATTGTCGATATTTCTGCTAGTTGACCTAATGAAATGTATTTTTTTGTTGATGCAGGGAAGGTTAGATTTTGTTAGCTTGGGATGGATTTATTTTAAACGTTGATTAATGCACACTAAATACCTTCTTCGCCTCAATCCGATCTTTGTACTATTCCATCCTTATTGCCTGTAATCCTTTAACTTTATTATGTACTATTTTACAGGATTAGTGGCGTATAAATGGGTCAGAGTTTGCTTTGTGTTAGCTCACTAAACGATGGTTAAGATGTTTTTCGACTAGTTGATGAGAAAATTATTATATGTGTGCAAGAATTGGCTTTGCTCATTAATTTACAAACATAGGCCTACATTAATAGTTGTAATAGGTTCAACAGAGTTCTGAAATTAATGTGTTTCAAAGCATCGGTATATTACATAATATGATGCAACATTATCATGTGTAAGTATATTTTTTGTTAATCCTAAGAAACCATCATACAATAAGGACTAATCTTAATATGCTTCAACCATCTCTTTCTTTGCCTCCCATGCTGTCTTTCTTCCACATACTTAATTGCCAACATTTTCTTCGGCATCCTCTCTTTTTCCAGCTTCATTACATGTCCATACCATCTCAGTCTTTCTTCCTCTACTATCTCATGTACTCCCTGTACCCCAACTCTTCCCTGGATAACTTCATTCCTAATCCTGTTTCTCCTCGTGACAGCTAACATGCTCCTCACAAACTTCATTACCATGGTCTTCACTTTCCTAGTCTTTCTTACATTCATTGTCGATATTTCTGCTAGTTGACCTAATGAAATGTATTTTTTTGTTGATGCAGGGAAGGTTAGATTTTGTTAGCTTGGGATGGATTTATTTTAAACGTTGATTAATGCACACTAAATACCTTCTTCGCCTCAATCCGATCTTTGTACTATTCCATCCTTATTGCCTGTAATCCTTTAACTTTATTATGTACTATTTTACAGGATTAGTGGCGTATAAATGGGTCAGAGTTTGCTTTGTGTTAGCTCACTAAACGATGGTTAAGATGTTTTTCGACTAGTTGATGAGAAAATTATTATATGTGTGCAAGAATTGGCTTTGCTCATTAATTTACAAACATAGGCCTACATTAATAGTTGTAATAGGTTCAACAGAGTTCTGAAATTAATGTGTTTCAAAGCATCGGTATATTACATAATATGATGCAACATTATCATGTGTAAGTATATTTTTTGTTAATCCTAAGAAACCATCATACAATAAGGACTAATCTTAATATTGGTCCAAATTCTTGGGGTGAATAATCATGCATTTTGGTAGTGTTAGGTAAAAAAGAAAGACATGTTTTTAACAGTAAGTGTACTATCCCCTGTATTTCTTCAAGTCACTTTATATTTCATCATCTTTTTCTTTTAGATCAGTAAATTTAAGGTTAGGTAAAAAGTCTGGTTGATCTATAAGCTTTAGTTGTGTGTTTTTTCACTAGGTGGATGGCAAACATTTTAAGCACGTCTTTTTGAATTTATAAAATAATGGGATTTTTAAACTTTTTTTGCAAGATCTTTCAACTAAGCCCTACTTCATATCCCTAATATCGTATCCAACATAGCCTGTTTATAAGAAATGTACTAATTAGTACTACCAGTGTAGGCCTAAATTAGTTGTTATACAGCTTTACTGAAAGTATATTTTGATAGGAACTATACTACAATTAGGTATTTTTCTAAGATGGTCTTTCTCACATTAAATTATTAAAATGCAATTGCTAAAATAACCTAATGAAGTCATTGAGTAATTCAAATTTCCAAGTATAAAACCACGCTACAAGGTCAATGTCATACATTATTTAGAAATAATGCTTACCTTACAAAAGCAACGATCACTTGCTTTGAGCTCATGGCCGAAATAAGCAATTCCCGCACAAAATAATGAAATCAATATCCATAGGCTAATGCAGTTGTATAATGTCATAGTCAGTACGAGCCTCATGTTGATATTTTAATATTTAATACTTTAAAACGAGTTGACACTTAATATACACCATAAACGCAAAGAAACTAGAATCTAGTAGATGACACTGACAACCCGACCGCTCTTATCGATCGTCAACTGTCCAATGTTGTCTGTTGTACAGATTCAATAATGCCAACAGATGTAATGTAAGTGTACCTAAAACTAGATTCAAATGTAATTAAATCTTCACACTATTTTAATGTATTTTAACAGTTTTATTTCTGCAAAACTATCCATCGGCTATATATCCGAAATGACTACCATATAATTGCAACCCGCAAGGATTATGCATTTAGTGAAATCAAGGGATAAATATATGCACTGCTTTAAAGTCTGCATGTGGAATGGATTCAAATGGTCTCATTCTCGTCTGGTGCAGTAGCAACATCTAGGTATAAATGGTCTGGAATAACATGTTTGTTATATTCGGCTAGCAATAGGATATTAATTATTTTCCAAGATAGATAAAAAGATGATAGTGAACCAATTTTTATAACTACTTTTGGTGGTTTGAGTTTGGTAGTTATTAACAATTTGCTCCAATATTTTGTTTCATAGCTATCATATTACATTAGTTTCGCTCTAGAAAATGAATACCATTGTTTTTAGTTTTTTGAAACTTTAAAAAAAACTCTATTACAGTATAAGGTACCTATCATAAGCTCTTACATGTTGTAATACCAATAGTGAAGCGTCACCATTTTGAAAGTGCTACTAGATATCTAAACCTTAAAGCACCTACTTTCCCCCAATTTGTATGCATAAATATTTACCGGTATCTTCTATTTCCATAAAAGTTTCAATTGCTTTTAATGATATAAATATAGACAAGGATTCACTCGAAGAACAACCTAATAAATAGGGTTAGTCATATGTAAATAAAAAAAGATAAAGAAATTAACTAAAATAAGTCACTAGAGTGCTGTCTAAATGGTTTTAAGACTACCCCTTATCATGGACACGTAGTGGCCTGCATTATTGTTGAGAAAACCGCTTTATTGTGACCGGTGGCCCAGACACTGCGCCTGCACAATGCATCCATCCATGCACAGCAGTACAGACACAGAGAGATAAACATGCAAGGAGTGAATTGTTGTCATTTTAATTAACTTCATAGTCTTGTCACTCTCGGCCCTGACGGCTGCTGGTCTTTCACAATCTCTATATTGGCGTTGAGAAATGACGCGCGTTTGCAGTATATAATTATTTCCCAAAAGGTTTTGTAGCCACTCTTGTTTCTGAAAACACTAAACCTTATGCATTCTATTTTGAGACAGGAGTAAGTCTAGAGTATATTCCTATTTTATATATTGACTGCCTCGTGTTAAAATAATATAATATATCCTCTCATTTTAAACTGGAACTTGTGGTAGTACTGGATACTAGCACGCCTGGCCCTAGAAAAGATGGGGCATCGCGCTGAGAGGGGAGGGATGGGGTGTCACCCCATCCAATGTTGGGGGAAAAGCTTTAAAGTTGGGTCTTTTTTGGAGAGTTTAGATTTTGAGTTGGTAAATTCTAGAATTACTTTGTACAACCGTACTTTCGATTATGAATGTTCTCGACAGCAGACTTGTACATTTTTTAAATTTATCAGCCGTTGAGCCCTACTCTCCAAAAGTTCCCAACTTAATTACACATCAAACATCAAAAGAAGAGATACCTTCCGTAGTAGATTGTATAGAAAGCTTAATTAATCAAGTTTGCTAGTAGTGCCATTGTCACTACTTACTAGACACTAGTAGCCTAAAGAGCCCTACAGACGATCCGATCTGGTTGGTCCGACAGTCGGCCTGACCAAATCAGGTGTTATCTACAGACGACCTGACTTATTGCCTGAATTTATCATTTGTTGTGTTTATCTCTAAGAGACACACGCATCATGCCTCCTATATTATCCAAACACCAAAAAGTTGAGATCGTGCTAATAGCATCATTAGGGATTAATTCCAGAAAAAGAAAAACGTGGACCAAAAAATGGCTAACTGAACGGAAAAAATTCCGTCACATGATGTTACTACATACACAATAGGCCTACTGCTCGCGCCCGTATTTGTATTACAACTGACACGCAGAATCACCCGACAACGCCACAGACGACACGCTTTGGTCGGACGGTCGTGCGGTTGGATGCGCCGGCCACCTGACATCACCCGACATGAAATAGACATTTTTGTCGGGCGACACACCAACACACGACCCGATATTGTGCCTGATCTGACCAAATCGGCCCGACTACCTGACCAAATCGTATCGTCTGTAGGGACCTTAAAGAAGGTTAGGTAATGTTTTAAGTTGATCATTTGAAAAAGCGTGGAGTATCTACGAGTTGAAAATGTGTTTGTTTTCCTACACGAAATTAAGGGGAATGTCAAAACAAACAACACTTGTAACTTTTAAAAAAAAACATCATTTACAAATAACTTTAAAAATACAGTTTCCTAAATCCTAGATTCAAGGTCCAACTATCGCCTCCAACTTGACAATAATATGCCTGGTATTCTAAACGTTGCCCTTGTCACTTGGTCACTTGGAAATTTTTCTAATTTTAGAATGCCTAGAGTTGGTTAAATTAAAAAATTCACTGTTTTTCCCTTTTTAGGAGTGACAGTTCTTATTTTCTTTCTGTGCTAAAACAGTCGTACTCTAATAAACTTTTGAATTAAAAGCGGAAACAAAACAAAACGCATGTCTGAATCAACCTTCACTTAGGTAATAACTTGGTAGGCCCTCCGGAGCGCCATGCAAGATAATGTGTATTATAAATTACGAATCACGTAGAGGCATTACAAATCGCATGTTACCGTGACAATAACAGCGTAAACAACAATGATATCAAGGCGAAACACGGGAAGTGTGAATGTATTTTTAGCACGTTCTAATGAGACCTAGTTAGCCGGTTTCATAGGACTGTTAGGTGCACACAAACGAGAAAATAACTAAAGTTTTACTATCAACCCAATAAAGTTTCATAACTTTAATTGATCCATCGGTTTAATATTACAGAATTGTGGCATTCAGATAACTACTAGACGATGCCATGACCATTTTGTGACGCCATAGTTACTCGTGTATTGCACCTGTAGAAACATAATAATATATTTTTTTGTAATTAGTACGTTTTAAACAAGGGTTTTTAATTGTTTTTTCACATTGCGTCTTACTTCCCATCCAGGATATACAAATGTGCTGAACAAATGGTGTAGTAATGAGGGAGGTGGAATAAAGAGTAAATGTATCCGAATTTGCATGATGGGAGAGTGAGCTACCACTAAGGAAAAAAGTTTTAATAGGTCTAAGAGGGAATTTGTGATAAACTTGTCTGCCAGATTGATTTGCTTAGACGCGCGTTTACGCTGCATCTATAACTCCATTTGCTTACGAATGAACATATTCGACAGATAACAAATGCTACTAGATACACTTTCATGTATTCATACGTAAAGTCATATGATCTGCAGCTGTCACTTTTGATATCTAATATCAATACCTATAAAATTGCACTTACAATATAGTGAAATGCTATATTGACCTCAAAAGAAAGTTTATATTTTATAAAAAGGTGCTCCAAATAAATGTCCATTCGTAAGAAAATCAAGGCATAGCATTGATTACAATAATTCACAAATAATATTTAGATAATTTAAGACTTGATAGTAGCATATTCAATTTTTTTATGTTTTGAAAGGGTGTAATTGAATTTTAACTAGACCTTTAGTTGGAAGAACAGTAGAGAAAATTCAAACATATTTCTCTGTTTTCAACATTGATAACATTTTACTATATTATTTGTGTTGTTCTATAGGTATTGATAATATCTATCAAACGTGACAGCTGCAGGTAATATGGCTTGATGTATGAATATATTAAAATTGTTTTAGTAACTTTAGTAACTAACTTCTACTGTTCTTCCGGCCAAAATCATATTATAATAAACCTCATCAGTGGTCACATGGTCTAACGCGTCATTCTCTTGTTAGATAGGATTGCTGATGACTAGGAGATTGAAGTTCGAATTCCGGTTAGATGTACTGAGAGCAGTTACAACCTAAATGGTTTTTCCATTTTCCCTCCACGTAGATTCGAGTATAGTTCCTTCCAAAATTCTACCTTCATAATTTATATTCCACTAACGTAATTAATGTAGGCTATACGTATAGCCCCGAAGGGTACTTAGACGCGGTTAAAAAAAGTTTTATATGACATTTCGGGGAGTTATTGGGGGCGTTCCTACTTCCAGTACCATCCTCCCGCTGGCTGCGTGCCTGTCGCCACCACTCACATAATACTTCCGGTGAGATAAAGTCGAGTTGGGAAAATAATGTTAGTCAGACGTTGCTTGGAATAAGTAGCTCACATTAAAATTGTTATTTCGTGCTATTCATCAAATACAGTTATGTTTAAAGTAAGAACAAGTTTTACTGTCGCTTACCGTCTTGTTACAAACATCGCTGACGCTCCCATGATGCAATGTGGCGAGTGGAATAAGAAAAGAAAATAATTTACGTGCCAGCTGAAAACAAACAAAAGAAAAAAAAATCTCATTAAAAATGGTGTCGTTCCAATCGTTAGTTCAGCGAAAACAACCACAAAAATGTACATAAAAGTAACACAAATCAAACCTTTAAGTGCACTGACATGTGTTATTTTATTATTATTGTATGTATAGTTGACGTGCACTTTCTGAACCAACTGATTATATCAGCACAACTGACAAAATAACTAAATTCTAGAAGACACAACAAACAAGTCTTTGAACTCGAGATCTTTAGCTCACGTGCGTTCCAAGTTTAGTTGAGCTATCATATTAATAAGTACCAAAAAAATTAATGGAGGAGGCTATCGCACAAACACACACTTAGATTGATTACATTTAAATAACAGGCGCACTTATATTTAAATTAATAGTTCTCAGTGAATGCAAAAAATAATTCAAATCGTTTTATTTATCTCATAGCGTTTAAATTCTTATGGCCTTAAAGATAGTTTAAAAGTGATAAAGATATAAAAGTAATATTATCAAAACCAAAAGTTATAATAGATATTGAGTGCAGTATGAATACCCCTTTATTATTTTCTAAACTGAGAGTAGCAGAACTAAACCCCGACTTTCATAGGAAGCCCACATTGGACCACCAACATTGATTTAAAGTTTGGCACTCTAGAAATATGTCTTATTTGATTTATTAATCATTAAGTTCATCTAAAAAGTTATCAAAAGCTTCCAATAATACTTTCTGAAGAATCACTCTTTTATCTTTACATTATTAATGAAATGGACTAAGAATGTAAATACAATTTATTTTTCGCGCCATTGTGGCAGCCTGAGTTTTTAGTTTTCAAATAGCGGGATTTCTATGAAAATAAGACTGTAGATCAACTATTTCTATACTATCGATAAATAGTTATTCGATTTAGATAGGAGTGACAGTTATAAAAGTTACTAAAACAATCCCAATATATTTAAATGCAAAGCTATTAGAGCTTCAGTTGTCACATTTCATAGATATTATCAAACTCTAAAATGAAACTAATATTAAAGTTAAATGCTATCAATGTTTACCACAAACAAATGTGTATGTGTTCTTTAAATTGAAATAATTACGACACCTGAACACGGGAATCGAACCCCGGGACCTTTGACTTAGTACGCCAATGTTTCTAACCACTGATCTATCCAGGAGTCGTGTCCCGTGCTCAAGGTCATTCTTCATTCATATTTTAAAGCAGAGTCTGTGATGGACGTGTGGAAATTGTTAGCTACATATGAGCTGCATATGATCAACTAAGATCACGAACTATCAGATAACGCAGCAATCTTCGACTCGGGAGGAATTATGCTGTCAATAAGACAATGGAAACTGTATGAATGTGCATATCATGACGGATTAAATAGCCAAGCTATACCCTAACATGTGTTAGCTCTTCTTTTTTAGCGTAGGCCTATAGCACTACTCACCGGGAGGGACATGACATTCAGATCAGTCTCCTGTATGTAGACTATTCTCCGCTCCGGTGGTACAGAGCGTTGCCCAGAGGTTGTCTACAAGTCGTACACGCAATGAATGACAATATGTGATATTGAATATAGAGGTATGAGCCAGTGGGAGTATTAAGCCCAACTTAAGCCTAATTTACCAACCTTTGGTGACCTTTGGGATAGTCCCCCTTAAGAGATAAATACCCATTGTACCAGCCGGGAATCGAGCCCGGGATCCCTAGGTCCGTAGCCAGGTGCACAGACTTACCACCACACCATGGGGCCGGATTTTAGTTACGATTATAACCGCATCCAAATATAATATTCTTTAATTTGAAAAATGATACCTGGTGACGGGAATCAAGCTCATGACCTTTGACTTTGTCATTTTTCAGTTTAAAAAAATAAGATATTTAAATTCAGCTTCAACCGTACTTAACGACTATAATATCTTG
This sequence comes from Timema bartmani, assembly GCA_902151455.1. Lineage (NCBI taxonomy): Eukaryota > Metazoa > Arthropoda > Insecta > Phasmatodea > Timematidae > Timema > Timema bartmani. The sequence continues at coordinate 465,943 of CABFWB010000086.1, forward strand.
ACTANCGGGAATCGAACCCGGGACCTTTGACTTATTACACTGTATTTTCTAAAAGTTTCTTCCTACCAAAATCCTACTATACTTTGTGTCCATGCTTTGATCAGTCTGCACGATTGGGAGTATTTTAAGGACACTTTTAATGTACACAGCAGTAAACCATTTTAATATAATGCCGTCTTAAAATACAGCCTGAAGATTTCCTTCGTATGTTTAATCTTGATATATATATTATTTGCGGTCTTTGATAAGAGGGCGGGGAGGCCCAGGGTAGACTCTGATCAGGATGCGCCACCGCCCAAGATCACACCAACTCTACCATCGGCACGAGCAGATCACAGCAGCTATAAGTGTGGGCTTGGTTTGGGTGAGAACGGGTGCACTTGTTTGTATCTGTGTCCGTGCCAAATACAATTTTGACTACAAACAAAAGTCGCAGTGCAAAGTTTATTGTTGACATTAAATTAGTTTGATAAAGAACAACTACATACACTATGATTTGGACCTTGGTCACTTCTCTCAGTTTTCATTGTTGTTGTTAACAACAATGAACTTGTTGGAACGTGCGCGGTGCAAGTGGTGTAGGGCTGGTGGTATCATGCAGCTGCCAGGGGTAAAAGATAAACCGGGTTTGGGGGGGAAGCAAAACACCGGCAGGTTGTCAGCTGTCTGGGAGAGTTTAACACAGGCCCCGCCCGATGTTCGTGTTTTTTTCTCTACTTCCATTGTTAAGTTCGACATTGGGGCCACAAGAGGCGAAATTTAATAGTTGAGGATGAGGAAGGTTGTTAAAGATCGAGAGCAACTGAACAGTGCCGTAGCGTGGAGTGTCACCAGAGTAAGCAGAGCCTACCTGTAAATATTCTTATCAACGAATATACAGCTCAATTTTCATACGAACGGACTTTTGAAATATACAAACTTTTTTGAGCCCTGTATTGACAACTTCTTATTCTTTTTTTTTTTACCACCACGTCTTACTACCCGTTCGGGTTGTACGCCTATGTACTAGCTACACTAATGGATTAGGAATTAGAAAGGCTTAATTGAGAGGAAATGCACCCGCATCAGCGTGGAGTGAAAGAGGAAAATCATGTATGAAAAACCACCTTCAGTTCACCCTATCGGGATCGAACCCCGATCTCCCCGCCTTCGGCAGTCTAGTCTAATACGAAAGTAGCGCGTTAGACCACGCAGCCACCGAAGCGGGTATTATTATTGTTGTTATTATTATTATAGGTATTAATAATATCTAATAAAAGTGACAACTGTAGATTGCATAACCTGACATAGGTGAGATTCTAGTTTTCTTCATTTATTTGAGTTATTTAACGTACACATTCTGAACCGACTGATTATATTATCAGCACCTTTTTATAAACTAACTTAATTCTAGAACAGACACAACACCCGGCCGTTAATTCTTCACTGTGAAAGGGGAAACTCACATTTCACCAGTGATAAATGTTTTGGCCATGTCAGGAATCAAACCAGGGACTCATGACTCAGTAGACAAACACGCTACCTACGCCTTTCCATTGGGGGGGGGG
>CABFWB010000086.1:500223-510331 GCA_902151455.1 Timema bartmani
CCTCATTACATCAGACCAGGATTTGGTGGAACCCAACCTCTCCAGTCTTTTGTGAGACAGAATTATTATACCATTCACCACTTAAGCGGTTTTTCCAGTATAATGAGTGTACATGGGCTTGCGCACACATTAGATGTGAAGCCTATCAAGTGAACATAAAACTGCATTGATTATTTAAGTTAAAATCTGAAATTAGTAAGTCTTATTGAGAAAAGAACACTTTTTTCTCTGAAAAAAAAAATTTCATAAAGGTTAAACAGTGATCAAAGAAAAGCAAGAGAAATAAAATATCTGTTTAATTTGAGTAAACATTACTATACAAGCATGAATTGTTTAACTTGTGACCCGCCTCGGGGGCGTAGTTGGCTAACGCGCTAGTCGTGTTGAGCTCGACCGCCGAGGACGGGGAGATCGAAGTTCGAATCTCGGTCGGGTGAACTGGGGGTGGTTTTTCCTAAATGGTTTTCCACTCCCCCTCCACGCAAATGCGGGTTCACTTCCTTTAAATTCAACCCTCCCAATTCCTAATCCATTAGCGTAATTAGTACTTAAGCGTATAACCCGAACGGGTAGTAAGACGCGGTACTAAATATTATTTAACTTGTGGAATTGTTATATTTTCTAACTTGAGTAAAAGTTTTCTTAAGTTCAATTTTGATATAATTAATCTGATAGGGACAAGAAAATAAATAGTTAAGAAGTTTAATTTCTTAACTTAGACCTGCGTTAATGCCTAAATTGTTTAAGGCACTTTCATGTTAGAATGGCCTACCGATGATGAGATTGGGGTTTGAATCTCGGTTGGGTGTACTGAGGGTGGTTTTCCTCGATGGGTTCTCACTCTCCTTCCAGGCAAATTTGGTTCAATTACCTCTAAAATACTTCATTTTTAATACCACCCTATGAGTATTTATCAAATATGTGTATAGCATGAACACAATGCGGCGATAAAAAAAAATGGAGCTATCATATCATATTTGTCAGGCTTGTAAATTTTGCTAAGAAGTGCTACTTTTTCTTCTGCCTTTACCATTAGGCTATTCTAAAAATAAATTTGCTCTTTTTCTTAATTTAATATTGACCATAATATTGGTATTTTTAATATAAATAGAAGTAGCTTTATTTGCTTTATTATGTTTATTTTTATTTAACCTCAAAATTTCATACTTGACCATTGGTTCTCATATAGTGTATAATGTGTTTCAGTTTACAACGTTCCCAGTCCCGAGAGGGTGCGAATCTTGAGTACCTAAAAAATGTGGTTTTAAGCTATCTTTTATCAAGTGACATTTATGCTAAACAACCTATGTTGAATGCTATAGCCGCTGTTCTTAAGTTTAGTGGTGCGGAAATGGAAAAAATTAACAAGATTCTAGGATTGAAATTTAGCAATACAGAATTTGACAAAATTAGTTGAAACCATGAAGCGTCTATGTAAGCTACGAGCTACTTTAAAATTATTGATACATTTTATAAATATTCATGTATAATTAAATGTAAAGTGAATTTATTTTTTCAAGTACTTTGTTTTAAAAAATATTGTTTGTGGAAAATAATTTCAATGTAATCAATAAAAATATTTAAATTTTGTACCTTTTTCCTTACTTTTACGTACAGTTGATGTATTTGGTCGTTAGAAGTATTAATAAGGGTCTAATTACTGAGATACATATGGAAATAGTGTAACATTACTATACAAGTGCTAGTAAAGAATCCAACTTGAAAGATGGATGGGTATACAATTATCTTCTTCCTTCAACCAAATATATTTTCATGGGTTGGCCACTCCTGTAGTAAGGGATATATTTTAACTGATTATCTTAGAAGATGCCTTTAGTCCTTAACATACCAAGGTCTGCTTATGAATTGGATTTTGTTTTTAGACATGTAACTGCCAGTATACATAATATTTGAATCGGTCATTTGTAAAACCACACGGGTTCACATTTATACTCCTAAGTTCACGAATTTCACATAGGCACCTGGCTCTGCATGCCACTATTTCAGGGCATTCCATCAAAAGTTTTCCTTTTTGATTGACATTTTTTACACTTAAAGCCCAAGTTTTTGATTTTTTTTAACAAATACTCTTTGCTGCAATCTTTTATATCATCACTTTTAAGAGCTGATTGCAATTGCTTAAGTTCCGGCACAGTTTTTCCTATGGCATAAAATTTGTGGACCTTTCTACGAATTGATGCTGTTGTGATCTCATCTATAAATATTATTTTACTACGCTCCTTACCCTTACCTTTCGGAGTAGAAAAAGTCACGTTACCATTAGAAACAAGGGAGCATTTACCTTCCCTCAAAAAAAATAATTTTAGGCTACCTAAAGACAAGCCTGTGGCTTCGCTCATACATTCAACTACATTATATTTGAATTATTCTTTGTGGTTTTTCAAGTGATCAACTACATTATATGTCAAAATCTTTAGCCTGTCCTCTCAAAGGATGTCAATAAACACTTTTAGAAAATGATGCAGCCATTTTATAGGTTCTTGCTAAGCATACTATATGAACTACACTATATAAGTATACAGGAATGATAAAATATACAGACAAATTATTTAAAGTGTCAACAAAATCACATTAAAACACAATTTGTAACAGCTTGTTTTGTCTAGCTAGTGTAATATGTACTTCCGGCTAGTCAATGTGTGTTTGCGCATGGTGTTTTCTATTTAGAGCCGCTATAGTTCAGAAATTAAACGCTTTTGATTCTTCTTCAGTACCAAACCTGCCACTCTAACTCCCACTCGAGAGATGGAAAAGGCAGTTATTTTTTGCGAAGGTTTTTTTTAGGGAGAAGGGTTACAGCTGTGAAGGCGACACGAACATCCAGGGAGTGAACCTGCTCCTGTGAAACGAACGCAAGAAAGTACAAATTGAACTTCTTGTTTCAGGTGACGCGAACAGAACTAGTATAACCAGTAATGTAAATTATTACACATCCCATATAACTAAAATAAAATATAGTTCAGAAATGAGCAAGAGACGGCAGCATATTGTATAAACAGTTAAGAATTGGACAAGAGATGGTGGTATATACTTAAAACTGCAAAAACCAATCCAGGAAGTGAATTACAAAAATTGTACAAAAAGCATTAATCTCATGTTTTTTTTAGATATATGCAATAGTGCCAGGATCTATTGACTATCACTTCAGTCCCAAACTGTCATATAATAATACTATTGATTTTAAGTAATTGCATAAATTACACCTTTTAAATCAGTCTGACAGTTATAAAAGTTACTAAAAACATTTGATTGGACACACTGGACGTTGTGAAAGCTAAATGTCAATTCCCACGTCTCATTTTCCATGAATCAATTTCAATGTGTTATTGAAAATGAATAAAAAATTAATGTTAGAACAGTCATTTCATTAGAGTGAATCATTATTTAAGGCTTTCATTAAAAGTGAAAAGGGGTTAGACATTTTTATCTTTTTTTTAAAATCATTATTTGGAAAAGGAAACAAAATTAACACTGAGAATATATGGGAGCAGGCAAAGTGATAGACAACAATGTGGTAGACACGAAGAAATTACCTGGACCATGTGATAGACAGCCAACCGGTAGACAAAATGAAAACAATTATTTGGAAGGCTGGGTGGGTCAAGTGGCTGACACGACTTGGACCAACTGCTAGACAAGCTCATGTATAGGAGTACAAAGTGATAAGACAACCAAGCGGTTGACACGAGAGGACCAACTGCTCGGCAAACTTTGATATCATCCAGTCAAGAATGGGCTAAGTGACAGAACAGTTAATTTAATACACAATTGTCCTTATTTACACTCCAATAATTTTTCCCCCCAACGCGTGAGCTTAACCTTACACTTCTTGACATATTTTTGTAGGGTTTGCTAAGGTAAAAATGTAGGTGAAAATAATTCGAACTAATGATGAACTTATAAAAGAATATCATGAATTGAACAGTCGCAATTAATTCTGCAACGCTGGCTGCAACATTAAAGAACAGTGAGAACTGGTCCACATGTATGGACTATCTTATTTTTATATTATTAGGTTAGAGGTGAGGAGGGTATAATATAGAGAAAATATACCCGCTTTTTCATGAAGAAAGAGTTGAAAACCATTGAGTAAAAATTCCTTAGTGGCCTTTATTAAAACTTGAAATTTGACAACAGTTTTAAAATATTATGTAAAATTAGTAACCGGCAATAAGCGACAATAAAATGGATTCTTATTGTTTTTTAAACAGATAATTTTAAAATCTAACCTGATATTTAGTGCTACATATTCTTTTTAGCACTGTGCTATACTAGAGAGTTACTGCCTAACCGTTCGGGTTATACGCCTATATACTAACTAGGCTAATGTGTTTAGGTATGAGTAAGGTTGAATTTAGAGGAACTGCACCCGATTTTTCGTGGAGTGAGAGTGGAAAACCATTTATGAAAATCCACCTTCAGTCCACCGAACTGGGATCAAACTCCAATGAATGGTCTCGACGTTTAAGGTGTCAGTTGGAAAATGATGCATAATTATTTCATACGATTTCAAACCGTTTCAGAATATTTTAAGGGATGTATGGTAAGCAGGAAGGACATATCGTTTAAGGTACAAGATCTAAGCCGTCAGGTATCAAGGAGCGGGTGATAAGATGATGGATACATCGTTTAAGGTACAAGATCTAAGCTGTTAAAGTTTAAGGAACGGCTGATAAGCGTGGTGGGTATTAAGAGGATGTATTGGAGCTGGATGGGATCAACACGGTCATGATCGAGCCAGACTACCTCTTGCTCAGGATTGATACAGGAAGTCGTATGACTGAAAGACGGTAAGAGTACAGGATGGGAACTGGAAGTTGTGCAGATCAAGGCTGGGGGTAGGAGACTGGGAGGAGGGGAGAGGAGCGATTCGCAGGCATATGGGAAGAGAAGGGGATGATGGCTGGGAGGAGAGTACGGGATGGAGGCTGAATCTAGACTCAAGGGAGGAGGGGCTGCAAGGAGCAGAACGACAAATACAGGAACATAAGGTTATTTTTTGTAATTAGGAGCTGGTCAGGTCAGAGGAAAAAGTGATCCCCCCCATTCAATGTGGTGGATCAATGTTAACCTTATGGGAGAAAGTGGTCCAGAACTGTCATTTCAACCACTACAACCATATTTATAGAGTTGTTAGTTTTGAAATAACTTGTCTGTTACTTGAGCTACTCTTGACTGGATTCATCTCGAGGTTTGGCAAGCAATTCGGCTGCTTGGCTGTCTATCACTTTGTCCTCTTATATGGTAGCTTGTCTAGCAGTTGGTCCAAGTCGTGTCGGCAACTTGACCCACCCAGCCTTCCAAATAATTTTTTATAGCTTGTCGAGCAGTTTGTATGGTGCCAGAATATATATGAAAATTACCGAATTAATTTTTCTTTTAATGTGAAGATTTAGTTGATTTTATTGATTTATTCTGTCATTAATCCCATGAGACTTGGCTTGAATTGGGATGGTACAACAATATAGTTGGTTGTGGGAGTTTTTGGATTTTACAAGAATATTACAATACATAGTATAATTTTAGCTTTATAGCCTAACAGAACAAATGTTTCAAGATTATTCAAAAATATATACACAGCCATTAACTATAAAATAATTCATCATTACACTGCGACCATCTGCGATCTTGTATTGGGAATCCTCGATGCATATATATGCTTATTTTTATTTAAGATATTTTCTAACTCGTGCGGTAACTGCACACACATTTCACGAACCGCAGCTAGCGTTAATATTTTATACGGCACCATTGAAATAAATAAAATGTTAAGATGATCAGTATCATCATGATCAATGATATGTGTGAACAAATTCTTTTCATTAAAAATGAATAATTGAAAATGACACTTGAGAACTTGCCTTAACACTATCAAGCCAACAGATAGTTTGGGAGAATATCCTGGAAATGGATGCGAATACTTCAAAGAGAGGTGGGCTGGCCAGATGAACAAAAATTCCGCTCTTGGTATAAAATCCCGAGGATAGGTTTATTTCTCAATGGATGGGAACCTACTGGTGTGGAGGTTGTGTTGTTGGACTTAGCCCTGGTTAGCTACTCGGCGGTTTAAGTCCTCACCGCAAATTTGGGTCTCGCGGACTCAAATGTACCCTTTTCTGAGCAAGGCGACTAAAGAGTAGCAAAGCTTGGTCGGGATGGCGACGCACTTCTGAGCCGTTAGTGGTGTTATCGGTGGTCGGGGATTTGACTGCTCTCCTTGAGAAAGCAGTGTGTGGGCGGGTTGTAAGCACAGCGTGGAATTCTCTCCTCACTGGGCTGGAGAAGTTCACCGTGGTTGGCCCTGTAGGCTGAGTCCCAGTCAGCGGGCGATTTGTTCAGCGTTACAAGGTTTAACGACCTATATACTGTCCTTTTTAGGGGCTGGAGGTGGTCAACAAATTATACACAACACACACGCACTGCCTTCCACCCCACCTAATGCACAAGGTTCAACAGCTGTGGAACTGGTCAAGCAAATGCCGCAGGTCTAAAGGGGACCAATTCCTGATACTGTTTCAATAGTAACATAAACGTTCCTTGATAGGACCATTTTAAACACATACAGCATAAGTTTTTTTTATCTAGGTGACAAATGTTCCATGAATCTTAGATTCCTAACATTTCCCGTAAGCTACCCACGATACCAGGGATATGTGTAAATCCATAATCTCTGGCAACGGATCATGCATCCTGCACTAATTACCCTCACTTCTGTTTAGGGGTTATTTCCTCCACTTACTGCTACTCAATGGGGCGGCTCCAGCATTCTTTCTTCTTCAGTTTGCTTGGAGTTGCCCCACCCTACTCTACTAGAGTTGTATCTTTCTTCAAACTATTACGCATCATAAAGTACATAGGTTTTGACCTGACCCACACACATAGAACCCATCCCTAGTTTAGCTTAGCTTAGTTGAACATGTGCAGAGAGCAGTAATAATTGGCTCACACGTGAGAGTGCGGTCTTCGGGGGTCTTTCGCTCTGTCTACTTTTTTTTATTTGTCAAATCATATGTTCTACATCTGAAACTTTTTACAAGCAGTAGAATACTTGTGTGGGATCGTGATTGACATTAGATTTGGCTTTAAGAAGGTTTATTAATACTATTATGCTATTAAAAATGTGATGTTAAAAATGAAGTTAAAATGAAGAACTTATAGAATATAGAGAAGCGAGTGACTGAACGAGGTGTTATGAAGTTTACATATTGGCCTGCCTGACTGCTTGATGGTCACTGCACGGTCATCAAGCCCGATTCCCAGGGCTCGAGCGGCAACTTCGAATGGTACTTGATGAACCCGACAACTTAGCCACGTGGCCCCATAGCAGGCAGCGTGATCTCCTAGATTACTGCCTTCTGTAGTTAGCCGTGAAGGGCTCTAAATCTCCTATTTTAACCGGGCCGCTGGCCTGATTTCTAGTTGAAGAATGCTGAAACCATCCTTTATGGTCAGCTCCTCTAGTTAATTTGTTCATCAAATCATCATAACCTCGTAAAATTCATTATGTCATGTTACACTCACAATATACAATGTTTACACAAACATGCCTTTCAATTGAGGCCTTGTGGTTACATAGCACTGTTAAATTAGCTGCCCAAACTACACACATTTAATTACACTCTCAGATTAGGTACAAGTACTGTGAAATTTGTTGGAAATATATCAGCAGTTTTGTGAAGGTAAAGTGGGATACCATTAAGAAAACATAAAATATCTCAGTATGTCTGACTAGAATACAAACTTTGTCTTCTCTGTCACCAGAAATCTAGCCTAACATTAAGTGTAGATCTGTTCAAATTGTCACCAAAGATACTGATGCACTCCTCACACACCATTGAACCCAAGGACGTAAGCAATACTTCGACACGTCCTTGGTGCAGTGTTTGACTAGCAAATGACAACTATTATTCTGTTTAGCTCACTTGAGGGCTCAAGTTGTGATGAATTTTTTCGTCACTAAAGCAGACACATTTAATATTATTAAATGTCGGTTATTTTAAAAAGTTGATTAATTAATCCATGCTTACCATTTATTACCACCAAATGTACCAGATTGCTTATTGGCAGGCGAGTATTTATTTTCATTAGTGGAGTTCTTTAGGTCTGATAGAGTTCAACATAGGTTTCTAAAATTGTTGACTATAGTTTTGAAATTCATAAAATGGTAGAAAGTTAGGGTAGGCTTAGGTCTGTCATAGTTAAACATTTTTACATCAAGAATCAAGTGTATTGACACATATATTCTAGTACATACTAAAGATGGGACCCTAGAACCCACAAGGAATATTCATGGATTCAAGACTCAAATCATAATCATTTTTTTAAATGGTTACTAAGTTTGAGTTATTTTCTAATGGTATTAAAATAGTTAAATAGTTTCTTGTGGTTAAAACCAAAATAATGATAAAACCCCAGATCATTAATTTATAATTTAATGTAAACAAAATCAGAAGTGAAGGAAAAAATACTAGTTATTGGGAAAGTTAAACACTTATGCTTACAATATTTTCTAAAATTAAAATTTTAATTAGGGATTTGATAGCAAAATGAAGTTTCAGGTTTGAAAAAAAGGTGGATCCGACTAATATTTAATACACACGTGCACACACACACACTACATTTGTTTAATGACTTATAATGGAGTAAAGTGCTCGCCTCAGCACCTGATGTTTGTGGGTTCGAACCCAACAGAGGCCGAAGGCTTTTTCTTGGGTGAGAAAGAATCATAGCTCAACATCCTTTGGAGGGGAAGTAAAGCCGTCAGTTCCATGTGGCATGTAAAAGAACCCTGAAAGGTATGTGAAAATACCTGTCCTGGCAAAATTGGTAGTTATTTCACCTCACTCGTAGAACTTTAGAGCTATAAGTAATCAGCCTTGGTGGCGCAACTTCAAAGAATGATTACAGCCAGGGAGTTTACTCTACCACAAAAACTAACTCCTATCCCCACCACCCCTTGACAGCCGATACTTTCCTCAAGTTATATTTTTAGAATGAATTTGTTTAATAAATATATATAGTAATAAGGATACAGAATCTTCAATGAAAAATAACCAATAAATATTATGTTAGTAAGAATTACTTAGAAATAAATATAATTGCAATTACCTAACATTATAAAACATTAAAAAAAGTAACAAAATATTTTATTTAGAATGTAGACCAAAGTTAAAATTTATTCAACCACAAAACTTTTTCAATTTTTTCATTTCATGTTCTAACACTTGTGCCTCTTCCTTTGCTTTCTGCAAGACTTTTTCTTTTTTGACTTAAGTCTGCTTCAATCATTTTCTTCTTTCCTTATTCCTGATGCATTCCTTACAGCATGAATAATCTTTTTTGAAATTGTCATATTTAGAAGTCTCTGGCTGCAGTGACTGCATCATAAGTTGCACGTTGAGCAATAAGGCTGTCCTCATGTAGGTTTTCAACCAGACATTCTTTATTCAAAGAAAAACTTCGCTCAACGGCTGCATTACTATGGAAGAGAACAAGAATTATTTTAGTGAAATATTGTAGTTCCTGGGATGCATTTACCCAAGAAAAAATATTCATGAAGAACTTATCAAGCTGTTCAACACTTGAAGTGAATTGTTTAATGTAGTCAATAACTTCTTGGTTTGATACAAAGTCCAAGTAGTCTCTTTTTACAAAATCAGCTTGCTCGCTAGATAGTTGTTTCTGGTCTAGTAGGACATCTAATGCAGAAGTTATCCTATAGGTCCTAACAGATAGGTTGAGCATGACTGCGGTACTGTAGGGATGGGTTGTGAAATCACAACCTGCTCCTTTGTCACTGCTCCTCTGACGTCACATTCACAACCTGTTCCTGACAGACGAAAGGAGCTGTTCCTTTTTGTCACTGCTCCACGGATCAAATACACGCTGTAACAGGTCCGGAGCAAACTTGTTCCTCGTCTCTCTGTCACAGGCAGCGCTGGAACTGGTCCAAAGTAACCTTGCTCCTCGTCTCTGTCATAGACAGCGCTGTAACAGGTCCGGAGCAACCTTGTTCCTTTATGCTCCGGAGATATTTTGGAGCAGTCGTACAGTAAAAAGGAAGTGGATGCTTTGTGTTCTTGTCACA
>CABFWB010000086.1:512946-527507 GCA_902151455.1 Timema bartmani
CCCCCCGACAGTCCATAAGAGAGTCCAAGGTCTTAGCTCAGTTGTTAGCGTGTATACCCATTAAGCCAAGGGTCCCATGTTTGATACCTAGCCTAAAAATGTATCATTGGTGAAATTTGCATTTTCGCTTTAATTAACGGCTGAGAGCTGGGTGCTGTGTCATTTCTAGATTTAAGTTATTTTATAAGTAATGTGATATTTATACTAATTTGGTTCAGAAAGTACATGTTAAATACGTCTTTATGTTAAGTGAAATAAAAATAAACAGATGGGGCCAAGGCCTTTTGGGTAATTCCTATTTTATATTATTGAATACTGTACATTAAAGTAAATATTTCTCTGCTAATCAATTTCTATTTGATTTTTAGGGAAAATTAGAATTGGTAACCGGCGGAGCGGCCTCGACCATGCAGATTGAAGTTTATGATAAAGAAAACAAGTTGGTGTGCAAACTCACAGATGACATGGCTTTGCTTGGATCATACCCAATTGATGATGGGATGAGGATGCATGTAAGTGGCCATGAAATATTTCATTGTACTTATTTGATCAAATAAACCAAATACTTCAGATATTTTAATATTTCATAAAATATTCCCAATTAAAAAAAAAGTAAGCTGTTAGCGTAATAATTGAATGCTGGTGACCAAAATTATTTATCGCCCTATACCTTTTAATATTTCAAGATGAGGTGTGTGGCTAATTTCAAGGGGCGGAAAATGTACAGTTTTTTACAAACAACCTAGGTGCAGTTTTAATGTATTTACAGTATTGGGTTACCAATTTTTATTATTCTTGTCATAAGTGGGTACAGGAATTTATTATTTAGCACCGCGTCTTACTACCCGTTCGGGTTATACGATTAAGTACTAATTACGCTAATGGATTAGGAATTGGGAAGGTTGAATTTAGAGGAAGTGAACCCGCATTTGCGTGGAGGGAGAGTGGAAAACCATTTAGGAAAAACCACCCCCAGTTCACCCGACCGAGATTCGAACCTCGATCTCCCCATCCTCGGCAGTCGGGCTCAACACGACTAGCGCATTAGCCAACTACGCCACCGAGGCGGGTGATTCAGGAATTAACAATGAATATTGTAATGAAATCAATATTTGTGATAAATGTTTCTTTTATTATGAGAAGCAGCACTGAACTCATACATCTCGAATAGTGGTCCTCAAAGGGTTTGCCACAAAATTTTGAACATTATTTTATGTTTGATAAAAAAAAAAAAAAGTAGCTTAATTCCATTCAAAATTATTTTTAAAAAATAAATAAGAGGATAATGTTCGAAAGCCTTAATAGATTTATTTTCCTGTTAATTTAATGGTGTAGGCCTACAATCAAAGAGTTTCAGCGTAGTTAGAATTTTGTAATTTTTTACACAAAAGTTCAATTTTGTGGTTGGATAGATGACACACACGCACTTCATGTTCAACTGAGCTTAAGTCTTTCTGCTCATGTGAGGGTCACCCATAGTGTTACCAACCTACATGTTCAGTGTGCCATGAGAACTCCTCACAAATAATAGTATACATAATCATAGCCCTCCAGTCGCAGATGGCTGTGGTATATGATAGCTCACAATATTATTGGTCGCTCATACATCCACACGTCTAGCACAAACTCAGCCTGGGACTTTGAGTGAAGAATTACTCTGAGCACTGGACAACTGCTGTACAGCTCAGCAATAGAGCATTGGCACACTAAGCCAAAGCTCCCAGGTTTGATTCCTTAGTCCAGGTGTAATTTTTCAACTTATTTCAATTAATTTAAATAATAGTGTGCCATGAGCAAAGGTAGTTTGAGGACCACTTGTTTATAGGCACCATTTATCCAAATCTGAGTCTTCTCATTAAAAGAATGGCTTTAATATTAAATATTACCCTACATATTATATTATCTTTGGGAGGGTCTACCACCCGGTAAAATGGGAATTAGCCGGAACTATGAAGTGGTCAGGAAAAACAGGATAGAGTTGGGAATGTCATAGATTACAAAAAAAAAATCCGTGAAAATGTTGCTTAACTCAAAATATGAAATATAATAATCATAAAACAATCTAAGCAGGGTGAAATTTATCTACATCAGAATAAAAATGTTTGAGAGTGCTGACTTATTTTAACTATGTTGCCTACTTGGTGAATTCGAAGCTATTTTTTGAAGCGGGTTGCATTTTAACTTGACACACACAATCATGAAATCTTTGACCTCGTCTGGCAGTTCTCACCCTCTCCATGAAGACCCTTCCCCTCTTTTGCAGATTAGCGTGGCTACCTGTGTTAATAACTTCGATAAAATATGGCAAAGATTAGCAACACTGAATGGTTGAATTTGGCAGAATTGATACGACATTCTCTTTCCTCTTCAATAATCTTAAATTAAGAATGAATGTGAGGTTGATTATCATGTAGGTTCTAATTAATTTGCCTCAAATATATGAATAATACCGATTTGTTTTACTTTTTATTCAAGTGTTTTAGAACATTATAATATGTTTACATTGTCCATTTATATTATGTATACATACAAGATTGTTAACAAACAATTTCAAAACTATAAAAAAGTGTGCGGATTACAGAATATTATCGTTTCACACTCTCTTTATTTTGACAAGAATCCAATAAGTGGTCAAGTAGTTTTGGATCATTTCAAAATATGATAATAAGAAATCTTGGAAGAGGTTGCTTTGCGCACCACTGATAATTGGCTTAAAAAGCCAATGTTGGAAATGATATAATTATTTTAAATTTGTCAAATAAACTTACTTATTGTGTTTTATAGATTTGTCTTCAAATACATAGCTATATCAAAATGTCTTCCTCTCAAGTGTTTTACAATATTTACTTACAGTATCTTTAAAATTGTGTAAATAGCCATTAGCCTGGGCTGGCAGTAAGATCCGTGGCACACTTAATGTAGGACATAATTATTTGGTTTTGTGTGGAAGAAGATCAAACTCAACTCTAATTAAGATTAAAATATCTGAGCCATTCAATTAATAACTAAACTTTCCTTCTAGAGGCCCACTCCAAATAGCTGTTAGGGGATTTTAATTTAAAAAGATTGAAGCGAGAACGACTCTAGATAGTTTTTAAGGTAATCAAATTTTCAAAAATTGCCAGTAGAGGCCCTTCAAATAGTTTTTAGAGGCATATAATTTTCAACTTGTCTGTAGAAGCTCACATAAAATAACTTCAGGTGAATTTAATTCTCATAAATAAATTCGGCAAAAAATCATATACAAATAGGGTCTATACTCTAGAGGAACCCAATTTTCAAAAATTTGCTAAAGGGTGACCACTTCAAAAAGTTCTTAGAGGACCCTTAATTTTCAAAAATTTCCAGGTGAGAACCAGGTTAGTAACGTTTCTGGGAAAACGCATCCGAGCTCCTTATTTTTTATTCGACTTCCACCCTTTATACAATACAAATAGACCTTTACGAAAACTGGAGAATATCTTTACCAGTAAAGTAAAAATAGAGTTTAACTTTTAATGATTGTTAACCGTGAAAAAAATTGTATTTATAATCCATCCTCTATCGTGTTCTCACTATACATTACGAGAAAGAAAAGCATAAAAAAGTACTACCCATGAAAAATTAATCACTTACAAATATCTTAAATTGTAATCCAGGGTTTAAAATGTTACTGTGGAAGGACCCTCAGACCAACCAATTAGTTGAACCCCCACCTCCAAAGAGCTTCTGGAGCCCTATCTTACAGTTTTAAAAACTATTGGATTTACTTTCTTGTATTCATACACAAAAGAGGATGTTTTGAAACTAGGCATGGTAATTAAAACATTGTATAATTAATTACTAAAATATTGTTAAAATAGGCTTATGGTTTTCTGAATGGAAAAAGTAATTAATCAACATGTATTTAAACTTAAAAATATTTTTGTAAGGCCAACTAGTATTATGATTGGTAGGTTAACCTAAAACTTTGGGAGCTTTTGGCATACAACATTTAGTTTGTGTCCACTGTCCAGTGTATATGTTAGAGGAAAAGTAGATTCTCCAGTAAGAGTCGACTTTACCTAGGCCGAGTCGACTCTTACTGGTCTTTTTAGTAAAAGTTGATTAAAAGCGAAAAGGGATGAATTTAGATCAACATTTACTAGTCAGAGTTGACCGTACCTAGGGAAAGTATACTCTTACTACCTTGAGTTAGTAAAAGTTGACTTTTTGCAAGGAAATGGTCTACTACCTAATAAAAAACAAATAAAAAAGCAAAACCTTTATGATACAAAGAGAGATATAAATATTTATTATTTATTACAGCAAGGTAAAGATTTGTGACAGTTGCAGAGCTAACCTAACCTAACCTAACCTAGACAACAACAGTAAACAAATAGAGCTGGGATATTCAAAACAAAAATGTGCGCGCAAAGTCGTATGTGGAGGGCAACATCGCGGAATCAACTTTTACTAAACCACAGCAGGCATAGTTAACTCTTCCTAAGAAAAGTTGATCTGTTTATTCTACTATCAACGTTTACTGATACTTTTAGTAAGAGTCGACTTACCTAGGCCGAGTCAACTCTCCCTAACAATCTACTTTTCCTGTGACATATACATCAGTAGCGTAATCAGTATTTAAAGTTTGAGATGGCATGACTACCTAATGAAAGCACTCACAGGCATTGACACGAAATAGTGAAGGGTGAATTAGGGGAGATAGGGATACTGTAAAAAATATTTAACATTCTAATATTCGTGCCAGTTACTAAATTATATTTTATTTAAAATATCCCATGTTGCCCTTCTACCATGTTCTTATAGTACTGTTCATTATGGCCAAGAAATCCATTGATTAAAATACCTGCATATATTCTGAACAGGTAGTAAGACTCAGTGATAAAAAATAATATAAAAGTATAGCATATAAAGAATAATCACTTCAACATTTTAAACAGCTTCTACGGTCATCCAGGGTTTAATATGTGCCCGAGTTGGGCACCCTCAATGTTTTCAAAGAAATTCCAGAACCCCCACCTAAGAACAAAAAAAGTGTAAGTGAAACAAAATAATATAAATTATTGTAGTCCAAAATTATGCACTAGTTTTTGTATTCGTTTACTTAATTAGGTTTTTCGCCTACCTTTACAAAATGTTCTAGCTTACCGAGAAATGATTTTTTCTTGTAGCTTAGGTAATTCCATGCAATAAAAATTATTGTAGTATACAAATAATCTTATCTAGGGGGCGTTCGAATATTATATGTAAGAACCTTTAAGGGGTGGAGGGGGATTCGAGCTTCACTTATTTTTGCCGACAAGGGGAAAGAGGGGTCAGACTAATGCTTATGTAAGACAGAGAGACAGACAAGAATTTAATTACCAGTTTAATATCGTAAATTTAAATTCATTGTGAAACAATATTTATTCTGAAGTATTTCACACCATTATTTACACCTGTATGTTAATAACTACAGTAGCCCCATGGCTTTTTTGGTGCTGACTGACAGCTCACAGCTGACTTCTGACAGTCAACATTTAGGTATATATCTAAATTTTGACTGTCATAAGTGACAACTGCTAAAGACATGTTTTTTGCAGATCATATGGTTCGGCATAAGGATACATAATTTGGTCTGGTAGCTTTTCAAAGCCGTCAGCTGTCAGTCAGCAACAAAGAAGCCATGGGGCTACTGTACCAGCAATTTATAAATTGCATAAACAATAATATATTTTCCTGTGAACAGATAACAAAATAAGTCGACAAATATTATGTAAACAAGAGAGGAGGGTCATGTGCTAGCTTTTGTTTGCTTACAATGGAGGAAGGGTGTCCAAAATGACCAAAAATGTGCTTATGTAATATTTGAACACCCCTAATCTGTATCAGTAAATTCAAATCAATGAGTGTACTGTTTATAAACTTTAAAATAAGTAATTCTTGGTACAAAATAATTCATATTATTTTAAGATTCTGATATTGGATAGGAATTTTGGAAAGTCTAGCCAGGAAGGCTTGGGTTACTTTACCAGTCTCATAGTGCCTTGGCCTGGTAGCGAAATATAAATCACATTTTTGTTAGTTTTGCTTTTCCATTAATAAATAGGTCTACTTTTTATTTTGAAATTCAAACCGACATGCTAGAACAGTTACTCTTCTTACAGACTGTACTGCTTACTTGAGAAACAAATTTTCCTCTTTGGGTTTTGATGTTTCACCATTTTAACTAACAGTACACTAAGCACTATCACTCTTGTTATACTATGTTAGTACAAATAAAAAATGAGTTTATTTTAATTTTAAAATTTATTATTATTCATAAAAAAAATCAAAAATGTGTGATGGGTGAGGGGGTGACATACTTTTGAGTCTGGAATTTTATGAAATAATCAGGGCAAAAGTCGGAATTTTATTGGTCAAGTTGAGTAGCCTGGACACTATCTGACTTTCTTGATTTCTAACTTTAAAATTAATGTAAAGCTGTGAACTAGCCTACACAGAATAAATGCATTATTTGAATCGTTTTTGGTAGGGTATTGAAAATGAGTCTCTTCATAAATGATCGAGTTCAATATACAGTCTTTATCGATATATTGTATTATTTGAATAAATTAAATAATTACACCTGTACACGGGAATTAAACCCAGGATATTTGTCTTAGTGCGTCACTGTTCTACCACTGAGCTATTCAGGGATTGTGCCATGCTCAGGGTCATTCTTCACTCATATTTTAAGATAGAGTATGTGATAGAGGTGTGAATATCATTGTTACTAAGAGCTAGCATTGATATCACAGCCACTGGTGACTCAGTTTCAAGTGAATCAAGATGGAATAAAGCAAAGATATGTGTTCGAGTGTTATTTTTCAATTTATTTGAATATAATCTCCTTAATTACACTCATTCACTCTCCAAGCTTCACCTTTCATATATAAATATTTATATTTTTTAAAACTATAGCATTGATTTAGTCCATATCATATTATGTTTTTTCCTTATTGCTGACTCATAAATTAAATAAAAATCGCCCGAATCACTACACATGCAGACTAAATGTCTTATTCATATATTCTTGTTTGCTGCTACTGTGACAAAGTGGTCAAGTTTGAATCCCTTTCCTAGCACTCATTTAATTAATTATATTAAATCATCTCATCAAAATCTACCTGATTGAACTTATAGCTTAATTGGCTACATGTTCAATAGTCTTACTCATTTGAATTTTATTAGGTGGTTGATAATTTCTTGATACAACATGCTTTGGGAGATACAGCCAGTGTTGAGAAATTTACACTCTCTGAGGAAGAGTATTCTAAAAAATCAGGTAACCAACCTACATTATTTATTTCTTCATTTCTAAAGAATATCTAGGCCTTTATAAAATGTGGTTAAAAAAATGCATTGAGTCACAAAATTGAGTTTGTTAAAAGTAAGAATAGAACTCTTAAATCCTTGAACCCTTGAGGAGTCTCCAGGATTCGAAAAAAATATCAGACTCTAGATTTGGAAAATATAATTCAAATTTTTGTTTGAATTGGAATTCGTTTTAAAGCTCTTTTCGTAATTATTGGTGGTTCAGTACCAATATAATTTTTGAACAAACTTTACAACCAAATGCCTCAGGACCCAATGTTTGTTGGGCTTGATGGTTTTTTCCTTGGGCAATAAAGATCTGTAGCATCTTTTAGAGGGAAGTAAAGCCGTCATTCCTATGTTAATTGTGGCATGTAAAATAACCCTAGGAAGGTATGTGAAAATACCTTTCTCTTCAAAATTGTTTAACCCTTTCAAGCTCGCTCATTGAAATTCTCGTGTGCTGATATAATCAGTTGGTTCAGAAAGTGCACATTAAATACCTCAAATAAATAAAATTAAATAAAAAACCCAGACTCCAGGCCATTAATTTAACACTTAATTGAATGTATGCATGTTGTAATGAATGCATTGTAATAAAAAGATAATATTTATTTTCTCTACTATTCTAGGCCCTATTATGTTTCCTTTTCCTCTTTTTCTCATCATTTTTTCCAAGATCCGAATTCTAGATCCGGAGGTAAAATGAAGATTCAGATTCATAAAATAGTGAAGTTGCATCTTTAGCTAAAAATGATCTCAACTAACTTATATGGGAATGAATGTAAGATTATTATATTAAATATAAATACGGTATTTGTGTTTTCAATCACATTAATCACAGATCATATGGGCACTGGTGTTTAACTTAAGGATTAAAAAAAAAGTTTTGAAATGAAAGTTGAACAATTATTTAAAAAACAAACTATAACATCACACCAACTGTAAGCTCAGGATCCATTTCCATGAGCAATTTTATCAACACTGCAAACTCCTGGGTTCACCCTCCACTTTCAACAAAACTAGAAACAACAACAAATTTAACAAAATAATGAACAATGAAAATACATTTTTCAAATATTTTCGAACGTCTGTACCACTAGCATATCTACCTCGGCAATAAACAACTTGTGGAAAAACAACTCTTTAAAAGGGTAAATCACTAAACGGCGCTGCTAAAATTGCTCATGCATTTGGACTCTTTAACACTGTTTCATGAATTTAAATACCTAATATTAACTAAGTTTATTAATGTGTATAGATTTATTTAAAAATGTATGTTCTTGTTTTGTTGTTTTTATTCAAGCACATGCTAGAACAAAATACTCCTATACACCTTATTTTACCAAACTCTTATTATTTATTTAAATAAAATATGTAAAGCTACACCTTCAATTTTACTTACCAATGCTTCATCACATTAAACTAACATTTCTATAGCGTTATGTACAAATTCATCAAAATGTATGCTATTTTGTTTTTGGCCGAGGACAATAATTTTGTGTAAGGAATTCTGCGGCATATTAAGTAATACTTAGTAATGAGATGATTGCTAACTGTTTCATAGACACAGTGAAGGCATTCCTGCTGAAGAATAAGCTAGGCAAGTACAATGAAGAAGAGACAAAGCAACGTTTGGAGCAGCAGAAGAAGGAAGAACAAGCGGAAGAGACGGCGGCAAAGGCGATTGCTCTCAACAGCAGGTGTGAAACTCGTGTCCCCGGTTTCCCTACACGGCGAGGCACTGTCATGTTTGTTGGTAAGAACAGGAGGAACTAGCAGCTTTGATCAATATTTTTATACAAAATAACATCTCAAACTCATTGATATCACACTCCCACTGAACATATGTGATCCTGAACTTAAATCACTTTGCATCTGCTCCTGCACTACATCAATCACACTGCTATATGAAATCAAGTTTAAAAGGTGGTTGATCACCGTCTTTCAAGGGCAGAAACAGACTAGGAGACGCGAGACCCCAACCCCAAACTTACTTTTGAAATGTATAATCTTAATATCAGGGAGGAAACCTTAAAATTAATAATCCTTTGATTCTAATTACAGCTTGAGATTACTTATTTTTGTAGTTCTAGGTATGAATAAAACTTTTGATTTACATGTGAAGTGAATCTACTAATGGCCTCTTTAGAACAATGCCACCTGCCTCGGTGGTGTAGTTGGCTAACACGCTAGTTTCCTGTTGAGCTGGACTGCCGAGGACGGGGAGATCGAGGTTCGAATCGGGTGAACTGGGGGTGATTTTTCCTTAATGATTTTCCACTCTCCCTCCATGCAAATGTGGGTTCACTTACTCGCTATTCAACCTTCCCAATTCCTTAACCATTAGCATAATTAGTACATAATCGTATAACCGGAACGGGTAGTAAGACGCGGTGCTAAGTATTAGAACAATGCCTCATTGAACCTGACCATAGGTGAGGCTTGTTTAAATTAATTCAAAATATATTGACACTATTTAAAGACTATAAAAACTGTTTCTTATATGTCCTGACCATTACTAAGTTGTAGTGTTTTTGATAGCTACTAGGTAGCTCACAATTACATTACATCCTCTGCTTTAAACTAAACTTGTTGAATATGCTGAGCACAGGATGAACCGAGCTAGATAGCTCAATGGTAAGAGTTTTAGTGCACTAAGTCAAAGGTCTCTTGTCAAGGTGTCAATCTTGTAATCTTAAATTATATTTAAAAAAAATTTACTGTAAGCTTACTTCTATTGGAACAAAATTTTGAAGAATAGTTTGATAATTAATAGTGATTAAATTTTAATGTAGGCCTTGAACGTTGCCGAAAGGTTTGAGACTGGTTCAAATCCTGATAACTGAGGAGTTTAGTCCTGATGCCATATGAAAGAAAAAAAACAGGGTGGAAAAGAAATTCATTATTAGTGCGATCTCAAGTACATAAAGCTCTGTTTGGGTTAAGAGCTTGTAAAGCTTGTGTTTATTTAAATTATAGTTAAATGTATAGTATTTCAAGGTGTCTACTGAGTCACAAAATAATCACTAATTACAAAAAAGGTTACAAACGTATCTGAAAAGTCACGAATTTTCAATATTTTGGTCATAAAGTCACGCCACCCACTAACCCACTACCCATTATGCTATGCGCTAGCCGCGAGTTGCCTGATTGATTTTACCTTGATACCAAGGACAAGTTTAATGTTCATTTACCGGTGGAATTTTGTGGTACAAAGAGGTCACCAAAAAGTTACTAATTTTGGTTTCTCCTACTCAGCACACACACTTTTTTTTAAAAATTTTTTACTGATTGGCTTTGCATGCTTTACGTTTCAGGCCAAGTTGAATTTGCCGCTGGGTGGTGGATTGGTATCAAGTATGATGAACCTCTGGGAAAAAACGATGGCTCGTAAGTTGACTAAATGTTTTAACTTTGATAAAAACAAATGGTGAAAGGAGGATAGAAAGGCAGGGCCTGCACACTTACTATAAAAACGTAAGCCTTAAGGTTGGGGTGAATTAAATATTTTTCCAGTAGAAACAAAGTGTGTTTAATTTTCTTCACATGGTGATATTTGGAATTTAATGTCAATTTTTTTCTCTTCATTAAAAAGGTTTCTCATTTAATGCTGCTATGCTCATGACAGATATTCAACAAATGTTGATATCACTGCATGAAGAAAATTAAACTCTTATGTTTCTACTGCAGGAATATTTTATTTATTTTGTTCAAAAAAAGTTTTGCCATAAACACTGAAAAAACACGGCCCTTAACTCTTGTTCCCTTCCATCCCACATTTAAGTTTTTACTTTGTGGCAATAGGGTGTTTCTTCCTAGTGCCACAACAAAACAGATCACAGTAATTCGTAACTTTAAAGCCTTTATACACGCTTCAATGGCTGCTTGGTATAACACGGCAATCTCGTCTTAGACTAGATTGCCAATGATGGGGAGATCAATGTTCGAATCTCGGTGGGGTGTACTGAGAATGGTTTTCCACGCAAATGTGAGTACACTTCATCTAAATATAACCTTCCTCATCGCTGAACACATTAGCGTAGTTAGTACATAAGTGTATATCCTGAACAGGTAGTAAGACACATTGCTAATAAAATATTGCATTTTTCTCTTAAATATGTATGTAGGTCTTGTCCTTCTATCCTTTGTTCACTGTCAATTAAGTATTGACATTTGGTGTAGTTTTTTTAATTGCGTAATAAAGTGACAAGCATGATATAATAAATTATTGTTCTTAAATAAACCTGGTAAGATAATAGAAAATGAGCACAACTATAAGTAAGAAAACATTTTTCACTCGCATTTAAAAATTATATGCCACATGACATCTTATCTTCCTCAAGAATTATAAGATTGAACACTTTATCGCATAGAAATTTTGAAATGTTTGTGTATAGGTTTTATACTTTAATTTGTGAATCATGTTCAACAAATCTCTTTATTATTTTTAAGAATCGATAATACTATGAATGAAATATTGGTAGTAAATTACCTAGAACAAAGATATTTCTAAGAAAGTTTCTATTTACAACTCATGATAGTGAAATTAATTAGAGCCTAATGGCTTGGAAATGTATAACAAGACGGTGTAGAAACACTGTACAATGGTGTAAAGTAAGTGATAGTGAAGGAAGACAACCTGAAAGAGTTAGGTTTGGCCTAGATAGGAACAAACACACTTTTCTATTAATTTCTTCTCTTCTTAAACTATTGCACTTCCACATTTACACATTGTTTTTAATTTTCTGAAATATTCCTTTATCATTTTAAGACGCACGTTGGAAAAACACAAAAACACAAACCAAGATAAATTATGCTATGGAACTACATGCTTCTAGAATAATTTGAAATATGTAACTGAAAACTTGCAGTGTTTGCCAAATTGATGTAACATAATGGAGGCTTGAATTTATAGATAGCTTGCTGAAAAATTAATAATTAAAAAAATAATTTTATATATATAAATAAAATAAAAATCATAATAATAATTTTGAGACTAACAGGGACTATACTTGAAATAGCAATAATTAAAAACAATATAACAATAGATTAATTTAAAAGATACATACAATAGGATCAAAAAAAGTATTATCAGCATTATTAATATTATTTTATCTCAGATTTAAACCAAGTGGAGTCTGAATTTAGTTACCCATTGATGTGCAAGTTCCCATTGCCTGAATTGAGAGTTATTGCAAGTGGCTGTCAGGAAATGGGGTCGGTATAGAAACGTTGATTGTTGAGGCTTATTCTCGGAGGTCCTGTTGCGAGTCCAATATATTCAGCCTCACAAAAATTACATTGAAGTTGGTAGATCAAGTTGGATGTGTGGCAGTCATAATGATCTTGGATGGGCTATCGCGTCTTTGTATTCTTACTATTGAAGGTCTTGCAGGTGTTGGCTTCCTTCACTATCAATTACTATACATTATTGTACAGTGTACAAACACTGTCTTGTTATACATAATTTACACCTCAGAAATTACAATTTTGATGATATGAATAGCATTTTATAATTTATTGTAGATTTTGATCATATTTGAACACAATTGTTTTATATCTTCACTGAAATCTGACACAATTGCTAAACAGATAACAAAGATTAAAAAATATCACAAAGACTTGATTAAATAAATTCAATAAAATTCAGTATACATTACTATAGTATATGTTGCTCTTCTTCCACAGAGTAAGTGGTAAAAGGTACTTCAGCTGTCAACCCAAGTATGGTGGTTTTGTAAAGCCAGCACATGTTACATTCGGAGAGTTTCCAGAAGAAAGTACAGAATTTGATGAAATGTGAATCCTGAAAGTTCTCGTCTAATTTAACCAGCCTAATCCTAACTTATTAACCATTTCTAATTTGCGAAATAATCATCACTTTCCTGTCAAAAGCATTTAAATTGTGTTTGAATAAATAATATTATGTAATATTGTTGATACTGTTATATTTGAACTATTACTGTACTATTAGCTATCTAAGGGATATTATTATGCTCATATAGAGATGTAAAGATAATTCAGGGTGAGGTTATATCACGGTACTACTCTCATTGTAATAAAATGTTAGAGCAACTTCACTAAGAGATATGAGGGAATCAAGCATATGCTTATAACAGTGCCTTTTATTTGAAATTATGTTTGTCAAGGAAATGGGAGTTGATGAATTGAAGGATCATCAGGTCAATCAATAAAAAAAGTGGTGGGTTCGTATATTAAGGTGTACCTTCAATTCCCCTTGACAAACATTACATATGGCTGACAAACATTACATATGGCTCCCTCTTAAAATATCTTTGATAATTTTGGCAATCCTAGCCCATCTTTTGACTATTGCGTTACATTGATGTCATCTACATTATATGACCTTGCTCTGAATGCTTCTCAAAATAAGTTATCAATGACTTCAAAATTGTATTTAATATTTTATTAATGTGCTTCTGATTAAGGTTGAAATTATATTTGAATATTATCTAGAATTATCAGTAAATCTGAACTAACAGCACCAACACAAAAAATAGACAAGCATTGTTTTTATAAGCCAACCAAAAATTATTGTGAGTTGAGGTTTTAATTTTCAAATACAAATTTGTGAATATAAATAGTTAAAAAGAAGTATAATTGTTTTTAAATACAGAATATAATAGAGATGGTCAATATTTTTTGACTACATCTTTATTTCCAAAACCTTAACACCACTCACTAATATTTAATAAAAAATAAAAACTGAAACCTTTACTGCAAAATTTATGGTAGCTTTAAAGAGAGAACATGATTTTAACAATAACAAAAATCAAATATATATAAGTGTAGCTTAATTGCAGTAGTTTTAGTTTTTCAAATTATGGTATTGAAAATATTAAACAGCTTTTGTACATTTGTAATGTTATTTTTGTATTTATTTGTCCAATAACTTTTGATCTCCCTCATATATTCCATTCACGGTAGGAATTACTCTCTGAAAGGTCTTTTTCCTACCAATATCCTACTATATAATAGATTTCTGATAGGGAAAAAGGCCTTTCAGAAAACAATTCCTATGGTGAACAGATAAAATTCATTCACGATAGGTCTTTACCTGGATGACAGTTCAAAAATCATATGTTTAGGTTTTAGGTTACCAACACTTGTAAAAGAACACTGTTTTGTTATGAATGTTAAGTTTTTTAATTACATGTTATATTTTACATTTAAAATAACTTAAACTTAAGTTTTCTCACATTATTTCATTACTTTTAACA
>CABFWB010000086.1:528275-544182 GCA_902151455.1 Timema bartmani
AGAAGTTACAGATCACCAAGTCATTCAAAAATTTCAATTTCAAAATTCTTTGAGGCATAATATTGGCCTAAATTACTGTGGTTAACTATCACATTACTCTACATAACCATATGTTTTCATAACAGCTGTCCCAAGTGACAGTGGCAGATATCAGCTGTTGGCGTAGTGATATTTTAGGGACTATTTTCTAGTTACTTTTTGAGCTGTCATCCAAGTAAACTTAGGTCGTGAATGGCGTATACTAGAAATTATCTTACAGTGAAATTTATTTCAATTTTATTTTGAATGCCTATAAAAGTTGATGTTCATACTTTAAAATGAAAAATAAGATAATATTTCTAGTAAACAATATGAAATAGTAAATGCTTTTTTAATTTAAATGTATTTTTGGTAAAATAGTTGTTGCAATAATTATGATCAACTCTAGATATAGAAGGGTTGACCAACATTATAGTAACTAAACTAGTACTAGTTTCATAGTTAAATTATTAATTAATACAAGTTTTAAATATCTCAAGTTTATTCAATCTAATATATTTCTTGATGTTAAAATTTTAACTTAACAGAAATTATTATTTTATAAAGGGACTAGGTAAGAATAATCATTCAATTATTTAGTAATTTATTATTTTCATTGCTTTGTCATGACAAAAGTAAACAACCTCGATCAAGGATAATTCAAAATGGACAACAATAGTGAATAAGTTTAATTTTAACAATTTGTTAACAGAGTGATTTGTAAGTAGACATGCTGATAGTATCTAAATTAAATAGCCTAGGCTTACCAATGTCTTTTAA
Source organism: Timema bartmani (assembly GCA_902151455.1). Lineage (NCBI taxonomy): Eukaryota > Metazoa > Arthropoda > Insecta > Phasmatodea > Timematidae > Timema > Timema bartmani. The sequence continues at coordinate 529,074 of CABFWB010000086.1, forward strand.
AAATGGATTATTATGTACATCAAGTGGTAGTTTGAAAATGACAAGCCTACAAAACCTATCTCAAGCTTGAAATCAGAATATGTGCATAGCCGTAGTTCTTGCACATCCCTACTGATTTTGATGATATTGAAGAAATGAATTTGTAAAATGAACAAACAAAAAGGTTAGATTCAAACAAAATAATCATTTGTTATATCAAAACAATGTATTGGAAAACAACATTGCACAAAATACAATTTTAACTAGGAAGAAGATAAATAAAAAGAGGTCCTGTGCTTTCCCCCATGTATAAAATTATGTACTTTATTTGAAAATGAAAAAAATCTCAATTTAAAAGTAATAGCACAACTTTAGTATTTTCTTCTTTTAATAATCTCAGGCCGCCAGTGAATGGGATGTGTTTCTTCAGTCTAAAAATAAAATAAAACAAGTTAATTTTAAAGATTGCTTTGATGATTTTATGTAGTTGATCTTGTAAAGAAAATTACATTAAAGTAAAGCATTTCCGTAATTATTTTACAAAAATTCACCTAATTGACAAATAATTATAGAAAATAATTGTTTGACTTAACATTTATGACCAATACTCATTTCAGCATCAATTAGAAAAATAAATAAAATTTGATCACTTTTCCTCCCTAACAAATGAAAATGAAGTAGTTCAACAAAAACAATGTAACAATAACCTTTATTGTCTTTTAGAGAAATTCTTTCTGGCCATTCTGTTGCCTATTTGAAAATTTAACTTTGTTGGTAGTTAATCATATTTATATGTAACTTGTGGCAATCAAAGCTGATTAAATTGTAAAGTGAATAATTCCCAATGCCACAAATATTTCTAAAATGTGTGCAAACATAATGATATAGGACTAAGCAATTCAACTTACTGCAGTATCGTCCTCCCTGTAAATTTTGATAGTTTTGTCAGCCTCTGTAGTGATGAGTCTACTACCACTGTGGTCAAAGGTCATGGAGAATATTCCAGATTCACTGTCCATGGAGCCAGGCTGGACTGGGGCCTAAACATATTTAAGGTGAAAATATTATTATTATTATTATTATTATTATTATTATTATTTATATTTGAGGTACTTGTGTACTTTCCGAACGGCCTTGATTTAATCAGCACACAACCTATAAACTTAAATCTAAAAAAGACAACATTCACTCCTGGCTGTCAATTTATCATTGTGAAAGGGGAACCCACATTTCACTAAGGATACAGTTTTTGGCCATGCAGGAATCAAACCCAGGACCTTTAGCTCGCTAGGTAGTTATACTACCGATTGAGCTGAGGCATAGGACCAGAGGTGAAAATAACATAGTCACATAAGTTAATGAATGTAATTAAATTTTCAATATGATATATTATGTGAAGAAGGTACAAGAAAATTGGATATAAATACATATAAAAAGAATGAACACAATATAGCTTTGACAATGAAAAGAATAACACACTCTCGTTACCACCCAATACCCCCACTCTAGGTTTAACTCTATCGGAACTCATCAGGAGAGAGTGTGAAACATGAAATGTAACTTCCTAAAAGAGAAAACAAAAGGGAGGAAACATAAATTTATAAAGATTAATAGGACAATTAGATAGGAATATGCAAAAGGAATAGCATAAAAGAACAAATATTGGAAATGGACATTGGAACCTTGTGAATATATTTTTGTGTGTTTGTATCCACCTTTTCTGGATGAGGTGAAAAGAGGTTTTCTTAATAGAAATGCAAATGTTCAATATTATGGTCATTTGGAAGATGGCACTAAGGTAAATCATCATTAAAATTAGGAGGGATAGCCTTACACCGTAGTGATACTGGAGTAGAAATTGTTTAAATATAACACACACTAACATAGTTTTAAGAAAAAGCTTTCACTGTCACAGACAGCTCCTTCAGGTCAAGAGAATAGGGGATGTAAAGTCACATTTGGATAAATTCCCCCCGTGCACCTGGCCTAGATTCAAACATTGACCTCTCTATCGTCAACAATTCAGTCTATTGTGCTACTCTTGCAAGTTTGGAATTTTGTTCCCTCTTTACCCGCCTCGGTGGTGTAGTTAGCTAACACACTAGTTTCCTGTTGAGCTAGACTGCGAAGGACAGGGAGATCAAGGTTCGAATCTCTGTTGGATGAACTAGGGATGGTTTTTCCACTCTCCTTCCATAAAAATGCAGGTTCACTTCCAATAAATTTAACCTTCCCAATTCCTAACCCATTAGCGTAAACAACACTTAAGTGTATAACCAAACGGGTAGTAAGACGCGGTGCTAAATTAAATAAAAATGTTCCCTCTTTGATTGAAAAAGACCGAAATGTAACATTAAATTTAAATGTCTGCCCTTATGATGTAATCAGTTTTTGTTGGATTTATAAAATGCCTTTTTTTTCTCTCTATTTAGCCGGGCCAACTTTCATCTCCTTAACTTATTTGTTTTGTATCGTAATCATATTTACAACTAGAATAGTTTTGTACCTGAAGCCTTTGGAAGTTATAACCTGTCCTCCAGTCCCAGCAGTGAAGGGTCCCATTATCTGCTCCAGACACCAGCACCCCCTCTGGGTTCACAGCCAGACAGTTGATGATGGCATTATGCCCTGTGAGGTTCTGGATGAATCTACCGTCTGGACACTTCCACTGCTTCAAGTTGTCAGGGGATGCCGAAGCAAACATGTACCTGAATGCATCACAGTCATCCACAGGTGTGATAAAAATATGATTTAGAGTTCGATCGAAACCACTATTTTACGAATCCGAATCTCCATAGTGGAGTTGTACCCACATTTGTGTGGAGGAAGAGTGGGAAAACCCATGCCTTGCCGCATGCCCCGACAATTTAAGCCCACACCTACTAGTAGTCATCGGCAAATTAAACCAGAGAGGCTTGATACCTTAGTTTTGATGTGGGTAGCTAGAGTTCAAATTTTATAGGAAAGGCCTTTTAGATAAAGAACAGCTTTTCTTTTTGAGGCCAACAGTCATAACATTTTAATATTTTATTAATTTTATTTCAGTGGGGTGTGTGAAGTCAACTCTTTAAATTCAAAGCAAATTTGAATCAAATATATGAAATATTCTCGAATCCAAATCAAAGTTGCTATTTATATATTTTTATGATGTAAAATTACTTTGAAAATGTTTTACTGCACAATTATTTTTAAATATTTTGTTTTATTCTGATAAATTCAGTTATTACTAATTGAAATTAAACTACTTGAGCTGTCAATATCCTATTTGCTAAAAAAATTACCAAGGTCACAGGTTGGAAACAACAATGGAAGTAAAATATCCTATTTGAGAAGCTTCATAATCGCCAAAGCCGGAAATTTTTTCCAAAGTGACGTCGAAGCTGATATTTGTTCTGAAGCCAAGTCAAATCTTTGTGCACCCCTATAATATTTTATAGGTAGAGTTCAAATACTACAAGCAACAGCCACAAATCACATAACTTGAGGCATAAATAAATTTTGATTCAAAATCAAATTTAAAGTATAAGCTAATTAAATTAGGATTCAGTAAATTGATCTATACTAAATATTAAATAGAAAACAAAAAATACTAAACTATAAGACTTAAGACTTACTGTGGATTCACATGTTCACTGAAAAACTAACACAGAACAGAAACGTGGTCATGTGACGAGCTCTAAGCCAATAACAAGAGTTCCGCCTAATTGGGGCGAATTGTTCTGTTAAAGTTCAACTCATCTCTACTTTGTCTGCTCTGCCTGAGATGTTTGGCATAGAAGAGCCAATCAAATCTCAAAACCAACCATCTCAAACCAGTGTGCATGCACATTTGACAATGCGTGTGCTCTACAGCCAGAAAAAAGCAGACAACTTCGTTGGCCGTTGTGAGGAGATTTGAAATAACCCATTAATGTAAAGCGTGTGTATCGATGTATTGGATTGTGCCATGACACAGTGTTATAATTTGAAAATATCCATCGATAGAATGATCTAAAATATATGTTTAGTTAGCCACTAGAAAATAAAATATATTGAGAATCAGCTGTTTTAAGTTAGCAATGCATCATGGGTTAGCATACAGCAAATGAATTGCTGTGCCACTGAGGCAGATTCTGCTTTCTATTTTAGGTGAACATGTGAATCAATCTTAGTACTATTATAAGCCCAGTACTCACAAAGTTGGATGGAAAACCAGTGATCTAACACTCTTCTTATGATTGGTCAATGTGGCTTTAGACTTGCCGGCTGACAGATCCCATAGCCTGATAGTGCAGTCGTGGCTACCTGTTACAATCTACAAAATTTTAAAAGAACATTAGTTTATTTGTCATGAAATTTTGACAGTAAATAAATATCTATGAGTCTGTAGGTATTTAACAAAAAGACATAGTTATACTGTAGAAGGCTCAGATCTACTATTTTACAAATCCGAATCTTTATTCTATCCAAGAATTTAAATTCAAATCTTAAGAAAAAATATCCATAGAAGAAAATCGAAATTGTAACTAATTATTAACTACCAACATCTTTTACTATAGCGCATTCATTATAACATCCATGCATCCAGCTAACTGTAAAATTAATGGTCTGGGTACCCTCCCCCTTTTTTTTGTGCCAAGTCTTATTACTCATTTGGGTTGCACGCGTCTGGTTAAGTGTGTCTTGTAGATATGTTGGGATTGAACCACCAATAAGCAGATTAGAACTCTAAAACAAATTCCAATTCTAAATTATGAAGAAAAAAAAATTGAATATATTTTTTCTCGAATACAGCTAATAATATATTAAAAAAATCTCCTTTCGATGCCACCACAGTTTGTCAATTAAGACATTCTTGGCCTTCGAAGCGAACGAATATACAAATCCCAGTTGAAGTTTTTGAAACTTACCCTTAATATATTTTAATCCCATCCATTTGTGTTGTTATACGATATTTCAGAGAATTACTACCAAGAATTCAGAACCCCACATTCTATTTGTTCTAATGTCCATTTGCTATCTCTAGAGCAGTTGTGTAATACGACCTGAGGTTCAGCTGCCTGGCAGATGGCACTGGCGATGGTGTTGGTGTGTCCAGTAAGAGTATGCACATTGGCTTTTGTGCGCATATCCCACACGCGACATGTGGCATCTCGTCCAGCTGTCACCAATACATCTATGTTGGGGTGAAGTGCCAGTGTATATACAGCACTTAGATGACCGTGGTAGTGTCTGATAACCTGACAACAAAATATTACCATACTATGTAGGGATGTGGGAAGTCTAATTTTTCAATCCAAAGTAGGGCTCTAAATAATGTCTAAAGAGAGCCTGTAAAACGCGCTGTGCAACTGCACATAGAGGAATGAAAATGGAACAGAAGACGTGATCATGCACGATTACACTAAGGAATAATAATAATAAACAAAATACGAAACACTTCAAAATTTCTAATTATTTATGCTTCTAGCGGAAAGAAAAGCTCCACAACCAAAATAAACTAACCGGTTCCAGCCAACATTGGAAAAAGAAAAATAACTAGCAATAAAGTTAGTTCCAAAACATCCCATAGAGAGCAGCAAACAGAGAAGTTTGGTTCTAAAATCGCTCATAGAGCACATTATGTGTAATAGTTTAGTTTTAAAAAATCTCATTGATGGTGATAAAAGCATAAAATTAATAAATAGGATATACAAGCCAAATTTAAGGTGCTATAATTTCTATGTTTGAACTAGCCCCACAATCACCGATGTTGGCAATTATAGTAATAAGTGTATATACCGACCCTACATAGGTGGGGAACCTGGGTCTTCCTGAAATTTAGAGCACATCGCCTCTAAGCATTCGATGGTGCACAAAATCGCGCCCTATACGCGCTAACTTTAAGGCTGTAATGATATTGTTTTGGACCCTTTAAAATATTAAAAAAGTCATGGATAAAGTGTAATTTTCTTTAAAGTGCTATAAGTAAATTATCCTTTTAATACTTCATCCATGGAAAATAATGGGTTTTCAGAAATAATGTCAAGGTAATACGCTTTACATTTTTTTGTATCAACTCCATAGTATTGAAAAGATCTTATGACACTGGCTCCCTAAACCCAATAGGAAGCCAGCCTTCACAACATTGTATTCCTAGGAGTCTTTCTATTAGTTGGTTTTGACACTGGTGACAAGGGGTCCAGGAGGCAAGGGGTAGGTCATATGTAAGCCACTTGTGCGTATGAACACACAGAGAGTGCCACTAACTTAAATCCATAGAGTACACAGTAATATGTTAAAGAGTGAAATTAACAAAAAATTGTATCAGTTAATATCATATCTACAGTGCTGAAGATGAAATCATCTTAGTAAATCGTGTGCAACATGAAACATTAAAAAAAATCTTATTTATTTTATTATAATAAAAATCAGAAGTAATCAGATTGTATAACGATGTGAGTGCGCAGTAAGGCATTCTTGCGTTATCATAGTAAAATCCCACATCACCTTAATCATTTTAATTGGCACTCGATCATGGGGCTATAAATACCAATATTAAACCGTATCATCTTAATTGGTGAAATTGCGGGATAAACAATCTGTAGCACTATAAGGCGCTATAACTTATATGTTTGAATCTGCCCCACAATCATTGATGGTGGCAATTATAGTACTATGTGTATAAAAACCCAAGCTCGCAGACCCCTAATTCAAAGCAAACTCAAATTGAATATGAAATATTCTTAAAGCCAAATTTAAGTGCGGATATTTTTTGTTTGATGGTTCATGCTTGAAAAATATTATATTTTGGTTATTTGTATGACTTTATGCACTAAAATTATTTGGAAATTGTTTTATTGCACAATTGTTTCCAACATTTAGTTTACTTTTGATAAATAAAGTTATCATAACTTACAATTCAATTTACTTAAGATTTTTTCTATATAGGTAAACCAGATAAAACCAGCTCAAGATAGGTATAGGTGGTGTACTTTTGTGAGCGCGCCAATGAACTTTCAATTTCCTGATAACATACAGTAAGTAAGTATATTGTCTTGTATATTTCGAAGAAGGTACAAGGAAGGTGGATAGAAAACATATAAAAGTAAGCACACACAATATGGATTGCACAATTAAAAGAAGAACACAGTTCACAATTTACATTGCTGCCACTGTACAAAAAGGTGTTGGCTGCCTCTTTAAGAAAATGGATCACCATTGCCCAATCCCTGACTTAGGTTTCATTTTATCGGAACTCATCAAGGAGGAGTATTGTAAGAGGAATGTAGGTACCTGCAAGAAACTATAAAGAGCCAGCCAGAATCTAATGTGTGGCTTTACCTTCCACATCCATTGTTTACCATAATCATTTGCACGGCCAGTTTTGAGTCATGTGATCATAGCTGTGTTCAGATTAATTGCAGGTCACAGTTTCAAACACACACAGTTTGAAAAACAGTGAGCATCTCTTGTGGCATTTGGCCAATCGTTGTCTTCAAGTATAGATGTGTGTGTCACCCTCATGTATAATTTATAATTTACGGTAGTGTTTTTAATGTGTGGGCGTGAGTTTTACCTGCATGTATATGTTTGTAGTTTTAATTTAGTCAACAAAAGTATTTGCATTGGCCGTAATTATTAATAAACTTGATAAAATCATCAAGTTGAACTTATATTTCAACGTGTATTATTCACTTTACAATTGACCCAATTAAAGTTCTGAGATTATCATATGCTTGGTTCTTTTTCACATATATAAAGAAGTTACAGTTACGTACTAACATTTCATTGAATAAAATGATACTAGTTTAGTTTTATAATTGAAAATAAAAACCTTGTTATATTCCAGATCCCAGCACTTAACTTGCCGGTCCTCCCCGCAACTGAACAAGTATGGATGTCTGCTACTGACTGCCAAACCTCGCACACTGCTGATATGACCAGTGAGGGAGACTTTCAGACGACCACTGGCGAGGTCCCAAATCTGCACACATATAAACAAGTGGTTATTAAGATTAAAAAAATATATTTGCAGGTCAAATGGTTTTGTGTTGATGTAGGGTTTTAAGAATAATCTAGTATTTTTGGACTACTACTGTTTATTAAAAAATAAATACAGTATTAAGAGAGATAGTTTAGAAACCAAAGTAGAATTTATTTAAAATATGTTTTTAATATTGGATTAAATAGCCAAGCTATTATAAAATAGTTGTTAAGTATGACTATACCCACACATAAATATAATATTTCACACAATAATCGAATCGGGGACCTTTGGATTAGTAGTGATAGAATGAAGGATTCTAACACGTGGTTAAGGATATAATTTAGCGTTGGAATATAAGAAAGGGGCCAAAACTTTGTTATCTAAGGCACACTATCAAATAATATTGACATATGGCGCTGCAAGTAGCAGAGCTGAGGTTCCTGAGAGGCATTGAGATTCTTATAAGTATAGACAGGATAAGGAAGGAAATAATTAGGGATTGTTTAAAAGTTGTATCATTAGTAGAAACAATAAAGAAAAAAAGGTTACTGTGGTTAGGTCATGTGATGAGAATGGAGAAGAACAGAACACCTAAGAAAACCTCAACAAGTAAAGATAAGGGTAGAAGATCTATTGAAAGACTACGGACAAGATGGATGGGCCAGTCGCAGGACATGGAAGCTTAAGGACTGGAGACGTGTGGCTGAGGGAGAAGTTTGGAAAGCTCGGCAGGAATGGAAGAGGATGTGCCAGACGTCCCGCAGAGGCGGAAACGTTGGATGATGATGATGATGATAATTAAGAATAAAAATGACCCTGTGTTAGGGACGTCCCTTGGATAGCTAAGTAATAAGAGCGTTGGTGTACTAAGCAAAAAGTCCCTGGTTTGATACCCGTGTCATTTTTCAACTTTAAAGACTATTTTGTTTTTCGTTTGGCCCAATTGTTTGTTTCAATTCCAATGTGTACAAATACTTGATGATGAGAAAAGAGTTATCTCAGTTTTTGGCCATTTTTTAGCCTAGTTTTTTTTAGTTAGATCAGGTTATTGTCAACTTACAAATAAATACTTTAAATAAATAACTTACACAAAACAATGGTATACATTTTTCTATAGTGCTGTTTGGAACATTATAATAGAACTTATGCAACACATCAGTCAAGAAAAGTTTGGACATGCGTGAAATAGGCCTATATTTTACAAACTTTGATCAAATGTATAAGCACATCTTTTTATTTAAAAAAAAAACAGTCTCAAATCTAATGTTAATAAAATCTTTTATATAATATTTTACAAAAGGAATATGACAAAGTAAATAGTAGAAAAAATTGGCATACCAAATTGTACTTAAAAAAATACTATTTACCACACACAACTAAGTTTTTTCTCGATAGGAATTCAACAGAATGTTGTTACATCAGATTTTTGTTTCCCACACTAGATATTTCTAGGAACAATCTGTCCTCCCAGTCCACCCAACCCTTGTGATGCAGGCCAACAACACCTCACCTTGATAACTCTGTCGGCAGAACCCGTGGCAAACCATTCGTTGCCCGGCTCCACGGCCACGCAGCGGACCCAACCTAAATGTCCAGAGATGACCCGGTACAGCTTCCACGGCGGATGCCACTTGGGTTTGGGCATAGTGGTGGGTTTTCTAGGACCGATGTTCTGAATGGTGCTAGTGACGTGGACAATGGGACCACTCTGAGGGGGGATTACCGGGACTAGGCTTCCTTCCTTCCCGGACATTGTATCACCGCCGGGGAAACTTCCATCTAGACATAATAATTATGTGAGTATTTAGGCCTAGTCCACACACAAATAATATAACAAGACACTCAACCTACAGGTTGAATTGGTTGCACTCTTTTTGCAAGCTTGAGTCCGTCAACACTAGGATCGCTACGTTCAATCCTATCATCACCCAGCAGTGACACTAGCGAAGCACAGTGTTGAAGGACTCAAGCTGGCAAAAGGAGCGCAGCGAAACCCCCGTAAGGTTGAGAGTCTGTTTCTATCATTTGTCTATGGCCTAGTCTGACAATAAATAATAGCTATGGGTATTAATATTATTTGAGTTTTTAAAGACATGTTAAAACAAAAGCAGCCTCTGGAATGTTAAACCATTGATAGAGCTGGGGGAGAGGTTGGTGTCCCGAGGGTTAGAACACCTCCTCCAACCCCCCTCCCCCAAGACTTGGCTCACAGGCGCCAGCTTAAACTTAAACAATTACTTAGAGCCTGTTCTTATTTTAAGCTTTTACTTATGTCCTTTGTGTGTTTTAGTTAGAATAAATAACATTTTTTGCATTTTCTACAGTATCTTGCCTTCTATCAATACCATTGTATGCTTGTTCGAATTGAGTGAGCCGTGATCTAACACTGTTTTAACGTGTACTACATCACTGGTTAAACAGCGCAGGAGTGAAGAAGTTCAATGAATAAACAATGGATTGAGAAGTGATATTAATGAATGGGTTGATTGTATTTCTCAAAATAGAAGTAGAGACAGAGAATGTATTAATAGAGAAGATATTTAAAACTGGAGAGGGTATCATAACCAAGGAATTGAACCAAGTCAGTGAGAAGATAAATTATTATATGTTCTTAATAGCATGAAAATAATTATCTAATTATGTAGAAATGATGATTCATTAAATTTCCCTTGTTGTATACCTTGTGTTTCTGCTATATGCTGATGCGAGTTGATGATGTGGTCCGAGTGTTCAAGGGCAAGGTGCTTTGCAGCGTCGGTGTGTTTAGCACGCTCCAACACAAGTCCATACGAGTCTCTTGACTTGACCATCTTCTTCAGAGTCTCCCTGGGACATATACATTTAGGTTAGAACTAAAGATGAGTCGAATCCTATACGTCTAAAATCCGAGTCTTAAATTTTCTTTCGAATCTTGAATCCAAATTTGATATCCTCAAATCTTTAAAAATATAAAATTTTACCTGAAGCGAGAATATTTAAAATTTAATTAAAAAAAAAAGTTGTTAAAGAGTTGTTGTCACTGACAAATTCTATTTTGTTTGTCCCACTTTTGTTTTTTGGTAAATTAATTATATTGATACAATTTTGTACTTTTTTTTTTATTGTTTTTTTTTTCAAACTACAAAAGTCTATATTATTACTTCTAGCAAGTAGGCCTATTCCATTTATTAAAATTTATGTTCATAGCTAGATTTTAGTTAGGAGTGTTGTTATGGCACTAAATCGCCAAGCAATAAGGTTCTCTTTATAAAACTATAAATTTGTTTCAAATTAAATTTTTCTTAACTTTATACTACAGTAGAGTCCCGACTATCCACCCCTCCGTACTATCCGGCCTAGTTAAAAATAAAAAAACATTCTCAGTAATAAAATTAGGTACATATTACTTTGCCAAGGCGTTGGAAGCGGACGTCTGCTACGATCTACGATCCTCCTATGTGCTGTGTGCAAAACACAAGTTACAACATGAAACGCGCAGGTTTCCCCCACCCTGCTGCCTGCTCTTTGTTTCGTCAGTTGTGTATTGGATGTCAACAAGTGTGGAATATGTTTGCCCCTGTTCCTGGTTACATTCGCAAATTGTTTTTTTGGTGTGCTTCGTTTTTACTAGTGAAGATTAAAAAATGGGTGATAAACGAAAAAATGTTGTAGTGACTATGGAGGAGAAACTACACGCTACAAAGCGACTGGACTCTGGGGTAGCGGCAAAAACTATTGCTTTGGTGTTTGAAGTTGGGAAAAGTACAGTTGGTGACTGGAAGAAAAATCGATCAGAAATTGGAAAGTGGTGCGCTGACCAAGCCAGTGGAAGTGGAATGAAAATAAGAAAAACCATGCTGAAAGGTAAGCATAAAGAAGTTGAGGAAGCTTTATTTTTGTGGCATGAACACTTAAGAGGAAAAGGCTTGCCTAGTTACTGGGCCGATATTGCAGGGAAAAGCATTGAAATTCAAGTGACTATTAGAAGGAGAAGATTCAGAATTTACTGCCAGTGATGGATGGTTAGATCGCTGGAAAAAGTGATTCGCTATTCGTCAGATTACCATAAATGGGGAGGCTTTATCTGCTGAAAAAGAGGCTGTACCTTTGTTTAAATATTATCTTTTTAAGCTTATTGAACAGGAGGGAATTTCTGGGGAGCAGTTGTACAACTGCGATGAGACCAGTTTAAATTTAAATTATAAGATGCTCTCTACAAAAACGCTTGTATCAAAAAATGAAGCCGCTGCCCCAGGATACAAGAAAAGCAAGAAATGAGTCACCATTTTTGCTTGCAGTAATGCAACCGGTAACCCTAAGCTTAGGTTGACTTTAATAGAAAAATCAAAGAAACCTAGAGCTTTTAAAAAACTGAAAAATAAGGAATTACTATCCCTGTATTACACACATCAAAAGAAAGCATGGATGAATTCAGAAATCTTTAAAACCTAGTTCCAAAATAAATTTGTACTGAATGTGGAAAAACATTGAAAGCCAACAATTTGCCGAGAAAAGCTGTGCTAATTCTTGACAACGCACTTTCGCATCTGGTCACTGATGAACTCACAGATGGAGACAGCAAAGCTTTATTTTTACCACCCAATATCAATGGCTGTTTGTTAGCCGATGGACCAGGGCGTCCTTCAAATGCTAAAGAAAAAGTATCACCGGCGTCTTCTCAGTTCGTTGATATCAGCGATTGATAATAATGAAGACTACTTAACCAGTCTAAAAAATATTGACTTGCTAGATGTCATAAGGTGGGTGGCCGGCCAAAGCATGGGAAGAGATTCCAAGCATATCACTTGGACCATGAAGGTGGACATTTCAAGCTTGAACCCGTGTGTGGAACCAAAGGGGAAGATGAAAACAATAAACTTGTTCCGTTGCTGATGAATGTACCGGGCTGTGACAATGTCAATGCAGAGGACATTAGAGAATGGATTGTAAACGACGACGTTGATGAAGTTAACTGACAACGATACTGTGGAAATGGTGACAGGGAGAAGTAATAGAAGAAGAGGACGAGGATGACAGAAAAATCTCATATCACATTCGGAAGGGTTCAAGACAATTGAGGCAGCACTCCAATACATTAGTCATATAATAGTCCAGTACATATCAAACAAAACATATTAATAATTCAGAGAAAATCTCAGTTTGTAACAGAACTAGATCTGGTCCTCCGCGTCAGTTTGTATATTAGCAAAAACTTTATCATTTTAATGTTAATTTTATAATAGTGAAAGTGAAATAAACAAAATAAATCTTGTACAATGTTAAATCTCAACTAATTTTTTTTAAAAAAACAATAAATAATCCCAAAGTAAGAAATATACCTAAAATCAGATCGTCATAGTCATGTGATAACAAGTGTGTAGTAAGGCATGCACGCGTTATCATAAAAAACAATATCACTATAATTGCTGCCCAACCGCGGGGCAGACACGGGTCCACATCCGCATCATCATCAGCAAAAAATCCAGAAACGTTATAGAGTGTGACCTTTCCCCACATTACATTTGTTACAATGACTTCAAAACTGCCTGTAATGTTTTGAATTAACTTAATCATTGTGTAGGCTCACATTAAAATGTTGCTAATTATTATAATTAATAGTTTAATATATTTTAATTAGATAGGTAAGCCCTACTTGACCTATTATTATCTGTCGACCTTTTAATCAAATGAAAAGTTTGTCTGTCTGTCTGTCATGAGCATTGCTCAACTATCTTCTACATGCAGAGGGATGAAATTTATAAATTAGTGGCCCCTGTGCACAAACATGTGTACCTCAAAGCTGGAATTTAAAACTTTAGGTTATATATATTTTTAACGTATTAAAAATTTGGCCGAAATAAATAAAATGAAGAGATTTTTTTTCTAACTGTTTGAAGAAAAGACAAGTGTTGCCTGGCGTAACCACGCAATGTAAAGCCAGATAATTCTGCTAGGGTTATATTAAAACACTTATCTTATTGCAACGACTCACAAAATACACTTACGCCTTTAGATCCAAAGGGGGCAAAAATCCATGACTGGAGAGGAACATGTCATGACTTCTCTTTAGTGAGCGAAACACTAATGTGTGAACGGAATGGCGTTGTACTTCCTGAAATTCAACAAGTTTCAATAAGCTTGTGCAACAAACATATGTAGACGGCAATTTATGATCTGTTAGCTTAAACTTGTCTGAATGGATAATAATCAATAATAATAATAATCCTGATTATAATCAATTAGCTCAAGAATTGATCTTAGCCAGTTATAAAGGGGACAATTTTTCATCAGTAGGCCTAGCTTCAAGTAAATGCTAGTTGTTGTGCATTTCTTTTAAAATATAGATTCCTCATTCTATTCATTTAAAAGTTAGATCATTTACATTGCTAATAACCAATGTTATCCACTTCAGTGGCCGAATAGTCTAAGGCGTCACTGGCCTGCTGACGACAGGGTAATTAGGGTTTTAATCTTTGTCGGGCTTACTGAGGGTGGTTTTTTTCTAAATGGCTTCCCACTCTACTTCCACACAAATGTAGGTAGACTACGTCGAAAATGCTTCCTTCCTCATCCCTACACCATTTGAGTAATTATCATAAGTGTATGAGTGTACAACCTGAGCAGGTAGCATGACAAGGTGATAAAAAAAACAGTGTTGGTACTAGAGAAGACAAAAACTAAATATTTCTGCCCAGAATTATTTTTCCAGCCGAGTGGCACTATTAGGTAGCCGTATGGGGGTGGTGGAATACTTTGCAATATTTGATGATTTGCTCAACAAACAATGACTTTAGCCGGATGGCGCACCCGGTCAAAAGGCCCTGGGGAGAACATTGAACAAAGTAAAAACAAATAGCTCAACTTATGTTTATTTATCATAAATTCTAAATAACATATGTACTGTATTATTAAATGTGTGTTTTGGACCAACTTAAACACTGGCATTTTCAATTAACTTATCATTTAGCCACCAAATGAACAAGAGCTCTTATCGCTATGACTAGGTATGGTAGATTAAACCCTGTCATTGTCCTATATTCTGTCCACACTAATACAGTCTAGCATTTCTTCTATGCCATACTACATATCCCTTATTTTACTTTATTAAGTGAATAAAAATCTCGTGTTAAACATAACATTTTAAGGGCACCAAAATTAAATTTTAATTTAGTGAACCAGCATTTGCCTGAAGAGAGCATTGAA
>CABFWB010000087.1:0-18827 GCA_902151455.1 Timema bartmani
TTTGTGCCTTGTTTTACAACCAACTCATTTGGGATATCTAAATATTCACATTAATCAGTCAGGAATAAGGAATGTAGTGCTAAAAAAAAGTACCCTCATTCGCATGGACAATGGAGAAACCATTTAGGAAAAAATCATCTTCAGTACAAACGGCTGTGATTCGAACCCGGACCTACCCACTAACGGCGAACCAAATCAGACGAGTTTAACCCCTTAGTTGCCCATCAACGCGGTTGACAAATTACAAACGCTGATAAACGTTTTTATTTTGAAATAGTTTAAATACATCTGATTTTCTAACGCAAAAAACAAACAAAACTAAAATATGTTGATCAAAAAGATGACAAGCGGATAGGGATTATAACATTCAAATGTTCAAATCCCTGTAAGAATATTATTTTTTCTAAATTAAGCACAATGAGCTTCATCTTCCCGGAAAGACTTTTTTTTCAAAACCAAAATATTCTTAAAACAAGACAATTATTGAGTTGCTATATTATAATTTGGTCTATATAAATAGTAAGAAATAGTAGGCCTATGGGATAATTACAAAAACGATATATTATAATCGATTTAAAACCCTAGTTTAAAGACACGCTACAAAAAACTTGTGCTCCAAAAGCAATTTCATGATTATATACTATAAACGGTTAGTAGAAATGCGAATTTAGATTAATCTGTTTAAGTTATTAAAACACAATTATAAAAAAAAATTAAACCTAGCAAAACTTGAAGGACATCACCTTAGGACATCAAGCGCTAATGACAGACTTAAGGTCATCATGTTTACTTGGTGCAAAAAATAATCGTCACGTCTTTTTTCAGAGTTTTTATTTTGTGATAACTAAGGATCACACCTCCTTAATTTTTACTGCCACTTGACCCCTCGGAGATAAAGTACCGTGATCCTCAAAAAAATTAAGCTAGAGCTTTTGATAAATGTTGATATTTCATGACTCCATGTAACCGAAAAAGTAATTTTTGCGATGTCGTCTGTCTGTATCTCAGATTAAAGCCGAAACCATTTTACCTATCGGGGTAAAACTTGGTATTTAGTTAAGGCTTTCGTAAGGATCCCCCGAGGAGTTTTTGGAATTAGATATCTAACCCTAAAATTAAGGGTACGGTAGTTTACCGATGGGCAAAAATAGAAAAAAAAAATTCTCAAAATCCGCTATGACGATTTTTAATTTCGGATCAAGCATTACAAAAAAAATAAAAAAATGGCAATTCTCGTTTACCCGTGAAAATGACTTTAGAGACACTGACACTTTAGAGAAGCTGAAATTTCCAATTTTCATCATATCTCCAAAACTATCTCAGATATGAAATAACTTACCATTGTAAAGTTTTGGTACTGTTAAAAATAAAAATAAGTTAATTTGAAATGTATTTTTATAAAACGAATAGTTTTTAAGCTATAAACAAAAATATTTATAAATATATTTTATAAAGTAGTTTGAAATATGAAATTGATTGCTATGCTCTTTGGTGGACAGAGGTTATCCTCTTTTCTTAATGTTCCTGCAACAGTGTATATTATTTCATTCATGCTTTTTGATGGTGTTTCTGAAATTATGAATATCATTTCGTTTCACAAATATTATGAGTTTTTAATAAATGTCTTATTTTTAAGACTAAAGAAAGAGAAAGTATGTGCGGTGCATCATATCATTTATTTTACTTATCAAATTTTGATTTCTATTTTTTCAACACACATGAACATAAGTGCGCTTAGTTTAGAGGTCGATATATCTAATATATATAAAATATATATACATGTGTGTTAGTTTTTTTTTTACGTTGGTCTCGTGCTAGTAGTTCCCCACCCCGCCAAAAAAAGGGGAGGGCGTGGTCTACTCGAGGACAATACCGTGATGTGACTGGTTGTCGGCGGGTTCTCCCTCAATTAACCGATGTGGGGAGGGGAGGAGCTTTGCCCCCCTCTCATTTTGCCATCTCAGGGGGATGGATTGCAGTGGTGGTTGTGACGGAGATGATGATGCTACATGCATACATTCAGTCAGTAGTGTGACGTGTGTCTTGTGATCAACATACCGAGAGACCGCTTGTGACACGTCTCTGGGTAGTGGTGGGTTCCGGGAAATATTCCGCGAGTCTGGATACCATGGTTGTCCTGTAAGTAAACCTTTATATCCTTCTTCTTCTTCTCTCGTGTGTACATGGTATAGAGAAAGTATTATGATCTTAGAGAGTCATGTGATTATGATTGCGAAAAAAGATTTTCGGCACTTCACACACTTTATCTGATGGGCGTGGAAAAATTTTCTTATCATTTGTGTTAAAATTTATTTTTATCACAGAGAATTTCTCCCTATAAATATTAAAGTAGGTACAAACAAATACAAACATACCTATAACCTGATTTTAGTTGGAAGAACAGTAGAGAAAATCAAAACATATTTCTTTACGGCCAACATTGATAACATTTTACTATATTATTTGTGTTATTTGATAGGTATTGATAATATCTATCAAAATTAACATCTGCAGATGACATGACTTTATGTATGAATATATTAAAATTGTTTTAGTAACTTTAGTAACTAACTTCTACTGTTCTACCTACCAAAATCATACCTATAATCACGCCGTTCCCTTACGGGGTAGGCTAGAAATTGTGCCTATAGCTCAAGAAACAACTCCGTATTTAATCCATCCTCAATAACTTTCTCTCCACTTCCCTATCCTTTCATACTCCCTTCGCTTCAACAACATACATATAATGAGGCATGCAGACTTTAATGTTTCTCTTTTTAACACATTCGTCTAAAACATTTAAACACGTCTTACAAATGAAAGTATTTGACCTAAAACGACAAATTTTTTTTTTAATCTATTAGAAAGAGGTTAAGAGAGTTCAATTAATTTTTTTTCCTATTATAAGGATTCTAAAATACTACTATACTAGAATTTTGATTGGAAAAAACTTTTAGAAAACACAAACACATTTTTTGCAGTCAATAATAATTACTTTTACTTTATTATTGGTGTAATTTTATAGGTATAGATTAGTATATAAATATATATAAGCTACATATCACGTGTCCTGACGTATGAATACATGAAATTAGATCTAGTAACTTTTCTAGCTGTCAGATAAGCGTCTTCCTATGAAATTAGGATCATTTAGTATGTCAAACGTCATCCTAAAGTAACTATCTATATTTAACTATGTATTCTAACATGCTTTCACCCGCTTCAGGGGCTGAATGGTCTAAGGCGTCACTACCATCTTAGACTTGTCTGTTGATGACGGGAATATCGGGGTTTTAATCCCGGTCGGGCTTACTAAGTGTGATTTTTCATAAATGGTTTTCCACTTTCCTTCCACGTAAATGTGGGTATTCTGAAAATTGAAAAATGACACCTGGACACGGGAATCGAACCCGGGACCTTTGGCTTAGTACGCCAATGCTCTAACCACTGAGCTATCCAGGAATCGTCCCGTACCCAGGGTCATTATTCACTCATATTTAAAGGCAGAGCCTATAAATGTGGGTAGATTGAATCTAAAATCCTTCCTTCCCCATCCCTACCTATTAGAGTAATTATCATATAGGCATATAACCTGAACAGATAGTAAGACGTGGTGACAATAGTCCTAGGACCTATTTATATATAAGGGCAGTGATAAATTAAAAAGTTGATTTCCTGTTTAGTTGAGTGAATAACGCAAGTTTTTCCAAACATATTTTAGTATTGTTGTTGGAAATTAAAATAAAGTTGGCTGATGAATATGTTCCTCAACATGAGGACAAAAGGTTGCTGGACCTGTATTAAAAAATATAGACGTGTGCTACTTCTTAATATAATATTACCATTTGAAAGTTAAAACTGGAAATTGTTCGGGGACTTTATCGTTTCAACTACATCATTATTATATTGAGTGACTTTCAGTGAGTTTTTTTTTAATTTGGGAACTTAAAGACATTTTTTGAAAGAATATAGTAAAATTGTTAAGAATAAGTTGTAAAACATTAAATTAACAGGTTGGAAATTGTATGGATATCTTCCAATATACCATTAAGTCTATATTTGTGGCTAACCTGAATTTGGCCGGTAGTAATTTATGTTGCATCACATTGTGGTTTACTGTATTTAGCATTAAAAAAATAATTAAATAAAAACCAGTGGGACAATTTTATTATATTTTTAAAAATAAAACAAAATTTAAATATTAAGATTATATAAATGCGAAAGCTGGTCTCAATTTCACTGGTGATATGAAGAATGCAGGAAACTTAATTTCGATAAGTTTTCTGATTCGAGCGTAATCAGCCGTTAGCAGGTCCATTAATAACAATGGCGTGTCTAGGCTACATCAATCTATAGCTTAGTTTGCGGAAAGATTAGCCAGTACTAATGAACTGTTGCCCAGGGGATCCCCGAACGTACTGATCGTACATCCTTTCCGTGGAGGCTCTTTCCATGTCTCGATGAGAGGAGGGGTTGATAATAGTGAATGTGACGGAGCAAAGCCAATTGAGATCTTAACCTAACTTAAGCCTAACTAGCCAAGCCCTGGTGATCATGAGAATTATTAGCCTTATGAGAAAATCCCCCGGTACCAGCCGGGAATCAAACCTGATGCTTCTAGGTTAGCAGCCTGGGCTCTGACCACTATACCACAAGGCTGGTTAGAAGCTCCCTTAATCCCTTTACATAATTTCAATGTGACGTCATGGATAATTTTATATGTTCAATACTTGTTTGTATAAAATTTGCTTAGCCTTATTCTGAGATGACTATGCCTAATCATAATGTAAGTATTTGAGCATGATTGTGTGTGTGTGTTACTGAAAACAAAATTTGGATGAAACTTAGATGTACCCTTCATTTACCCTGTAAAGTAGAACGCTTACCTTGCATTGTTCCACTATGGTATAGCTTATAAGATAGGGTCATTGTGTAATCCATTATGGTAAGACTGCTACCCCCCTCCTCCCCTAGCTCCAGCGACCAAATGGTCTAAGACGTCACTCTCGTTTTAGAATGGCCTGCTGATGTAGGGAAGAATTTGCGTAAAGGGAGAGAGTGGGAAACCATTTAGCAAAAATAAAAAACCTCAGTAAAGCCTACCAGGATTGAACCCCGATCTCCCAGTCATTGACAGTATACTCTTTTGCAAGAATAGCGCGTTAGAGCATGTGGCCACCAAAGCGGGTAATATAATAATATTCTCTTCTAAAGTAGGATTCACACTTGCAGGACTGTGCGCTGGCTGTGCTGCTACCATCCTCTGAATCCTAACGACATGGCTTGGCCGGAGCACAGTCTTATAAGTGTGAATCCATCTTGACTGTCAAATAAATACTAAAAAAGTTTTGTAATCTTACAACTCGCAAATATTTCATCACTTTGACAAATTAAGTGAATTTAGCTTACATCACTTGCCTTCATAGACAGACCGGTGGGCAAATGGTCTAAATGTCAAACTCATTTAGTTTCCTGGTGATGGGTAGGTCGCTGTTCGATTCCCAGGCGTGTGTACTGAATACGTTTATTTTTCTGAAATAGTTTTCCCCCTCCCGCCACGTGAATGAAGGTATAATTTTTTTATATTAAATTAATTTCTAATATATTAATTAAGTCCTACTTACTACATGTCATTAGAAACTCGAACGGCTGGGGGGGGGAATCAAATTGTTCAAAATTACCAAAAACTTTTTGCGAGATTATTGAACACGGAACAGTTTTTTTTTTAGAATAATATCAGCTTTTAGAAAATATCAAAGTAACCGTGAACGTACTCTATCCACTAGTCTGAAATGGTATCATGTCTGAGCCTAACTTAGGTAGAGTGTGCCTTGGATCAAATATTTCCCTTATAAAGATAAATGTTTCGTTTCTCGGTTCACGTCGAGACTTGCTCGATGGCCAAAAAGACACGTGGCTCAAACGTCATCGAGAGATGTAGTTGGCTCGAGATGATTTAAGGTTTTTTTTTGCAGCAGTTTATAAATCTTTATATTCATCTCTTTTGCCTAAATATATTGTATATTTGAGAGGTAAAAGTCGACCTCCATCCCTTCTCAAAGTAGAAGGTTTCGAGATGACAAATTAACATAAGGCATTGAGAAACAATTAACAACAGTAGAACACTTAAGTGTACAAAGTGTATACTAGGAGCAATAAACTAATTTAATCATAGCTTGGGGGTAGTAAGACGTGGAGTAAATGATAATAATTAAATGGTAGCATGAAAATATATAAGAGACTGTCGACATTGACCAAATATTCAAACATGTGTGTAGTCTATAATTACAAAGTTGCTGACAGCCATTTTTTTAGAGGGTATTATTAGTAATATATAATTTTTATTTCGTAAATTTGTGTACGCTTCAAGTCAGAGTTGTTTAATTTTTTACAAAACGTTTTCAATAGTGTATTTCTCGATTTTTCATGATAGCCATGTAGTAAAAATAACACTGTAAGATAGAAATTCTTTAACTTTTATCTACATGAAGCCATAATTAAGAAGGAATATGTATCAATAGGTCTAACTTACACAATTGTTTATGTAATCGTTTACTAATAAACGAGAAAAATTTGTATTCCAAAATAAACCCAGTAAGTTAGTTAAAGTGAAAACTAAGTCTAATGAAGGTAATACCTCCATTTTTGCATATTACTTATCTAAATAAAGTAACAATTTGTATGTATCAATATTGTAAATCAATTTCGTTAAAATACGTTTAATTAAATCCAGACAACGTTAATATATAGCCTATTATTTATCGTTACAATGGAATTACATGCTAATAAATCCTCAAAATTTGGTCATGGGATTATATCTTTGAAACCAAAACCAAAATACATTTCATACAAATTAGTGTTAGGTTTAGTTGGTAAGATGGTTTATAAAATCTTTTAAATAAATCTGTTTAAAATTTTATGGACTAGATCAATGTCCTATTTTAAACTTGTATATGATTTTAATTAAAGATACAAGACTTTAAAGTTTGTTCGTAGACAATATATTATTATTATTATTATTATTATTTAACGACACTTTAACCAAGGCGATAGAGTCGAGTTACATTAATGCTAATATAAAGCTCTTGTACAGATTGAAGAACATGGCTATAAAATATCTAAAGACATGTTCCGGTATCAATTGGGAATATCTTCACATTTCATCACCATTCTTCATTATTACTAATTTTTTTAAACTTAGGCACTTTAAATTATTTATTCAGATACAGCTAGAAGAGTTATCACGTACAAGATGAGGCAATGCAGAGAGAATAGCCATATTAATTATTAAATAGAACTAGATTAAGCAAATTCAAGATGAGGCAATCACTAAAAGAAGTCGGGGAAAAGAACTAGATTAATGACAAAAATTGAAGCAGTGGTGTTAAAATAAGACAGCCATAATCCCTCTCGCACTTAATGAATTTCTTAATTATGTTCTTTACATACCTCAAAATATTATGGGATTTGGTGAGTACAGTTAATTTTATAAAACCTTTCCGTTTTAAAAAAATATGATAAAGCTATATACGTTTTAGAGGAAAAAGGGGGAATAGGGTTGTAAATTATTTAAATTAATTTGTCATTACGTTAACAAGAGAAGAGTAATTATTACTATTCAATGTTTGTTTTTATAGAACAAAAACAACTCAATTTTTTTTATTTGCATCAAAATAACATACACATATTTCATATGAGCTGTAGTTTTTCATTGGCTTATATGATTAATAGTTTTTCACACGATTAGTAAAATAAAAAATTAAAAAACACCATTAATTCCTAATTTTTTAGCTAAAAAAGTAGATTTGTTTTAAAAACTAACAGTAACTTATCATATTTTTATTTAATTTAGTTTAGGTATTTTAACGTGCACTTTCTGAACCGACTGATTATACCAGCCCACAACTTTTATACTAGCTTTAATCTAGAACATACACAACACCCAGCCCCCAGACGTTATTCCTCCCTGTGACAGAGAAAAACAACATTTTCACCAGTGACAAATTTATCGGCCCTGCCGGGAACCAAATCGAACCCAAAACCTTTAGCAAAGTAGACAGACATGCTACCGACTAAGCTAGAGTGTTGAAAATAAATTATAATCTTACAATGTGATCTGCCTTGTTAATTTAGAATCAACATTCGGAATTCAAACACGGAAAGGTGGGGGGTAGGAATGGCAGAAATAAGCCCATATTCAATTTATTTAGTTTTACACTACTCCATATTCTTCTAAAGAAAAGTTCGCTGTGGAGACTGTCAATCCTGGTGGATCCCTTAAAAAATTAAGGCAAATTTTACGAAAAACGCAAACGGATAGTGAAATGCTGCGACAAAAAAAAATCTGTTCACCATGACACCCTTAATTCATCTGATTAATCTAGTACTGCGCGGACAGCTGTAAATGTATACAAGGGAGTATTGTAAGTCTACAGTATATTTTTATAACCCCCCCCCCCCCCCCCCGTCTTACCGTCTGTTCAGGTTGTACGCATATAATGATAGTTACTCTAGTGAGGTGGGGATGAGGAAGGAAGCTTTTGAGAAATAATCTAACAGCATTTGTGTGGAGAGTAGAAAATTATTTAGTAGAAAATCGCCCTCAGGAGACCCAACCAGGATTCAAAAAACCCCGATCTCCCCGTTTTTAGTAGGTCAGTCTAAGACAAGAGGAATGCCGCCTTAGACCATTCGGCCACTGAAGTAGGCTACATTACATTTAACATAGTTGATAAGTATACGTAGTTTTAGCTGATTCCATTTCTTAGACATAAATTTCGTGCCTCAGGGTTATGAATTTATCTACTGAGGGGGAACAGTTATTTTATATGGTTGACCCAAAAACTCATTTAAGGAACATATTTCTTGTTTATCTCTCCTAAAATCATTTCAAAAGGACCGCATACTTAAGGAAGTTGCCTACCTGTGACGTCACGGCCGGTCAAGATAGTATTTCCCATGTTAATGAATTTACGTTTCACTCAGCGAGTTTTAAAGATCTAACGTTGAAACAAAAACCATAAATTCTTAAATAATTATAAAAAATAGTCCTACAGTGTCACAACATTTTTATTTTTTATCTTTAAATAGTTTTTTTGTAAAAGCATCTTTTTATAAATCCTTTACAACCTAGGCTATTTGGCTTGTTGATGAAAATCCTGTAGGAATCTGCCTGCAAGGATGTAGATTTAAAAAGTTCATGGTAGCATAAGTCTATCTAGAATAGGAAACCAGAACGAGCCAAAACTAAAAATCAAATCAATGTTTTCAAGGTCCAAATATTAAAGTGATTATATAAACTCGTCAGAGGAAGAGGGAAAGGGTTATCAGCACATAGACAAGAGCCCTCTCAGGGGGACCTTCTCATTTTCTTACCTCTATTTTTATTTCGTACATTGGCGTCTAAGTGTGATAGTGCTTAAACTGCTTAGGTGCGTCAGGTTAAGATGCAACCCGCTTCGCAAAATAACTTCGGAGTCTCCAAGAAGGCAACGTCGTTAAGGAACCAGTATAAACAAAGTTATTTAAACTACTGGATAAACACCAAGATGAGATATTCTTACAGGGATTATTTATTTAACTTTTGGGGTATTTGGAAGCTAGCTTTTAAAACATGGGGTTGTGGCAAGATGCGGATTCAGGGGGAGGGAGGGGGGGGGGTCAAAGGGTCAGTTGACCCCCCTATGAAATTTAGAAAACTAATACAAAAAAAAATGAAAGTTCAAATTTTGGAAAGAAAATACAACACAAATACATTATACAATTGTTTATCTTTTTACGCGCAGACACCTCTTAATTAGGATCCACACGTTCGTCTTTCGTCCACGTTTATTCAAATTTGGAATGACTCACTCAAATGTGGAAAAAATATTTGTTTTCATGTACGAATTTTGTTGTGCATAGCGAGTGATGAACATTGTTCCTCATAGAGACGGTAGACTACCTCACGTCAAAGAAGACTAGAAATCGCCTGAGAACAGTTCATCCACGAATACCGAATATAGATTATGTGTGAACAGGAGAGCGATGGAACTGTGGGGGACTCTGCCCCCCTGGAATGACCCCCACATATATATATTTCAAATCCTCTGATATTATCGAATATGAAGCTGAAAGATGGCCTTAAATCAAACTCCAAATGACTTCTAGAATGCATGTAATTTTGAAGAATTTTCAGGCGAGGATCACCCCAAATAATATAGTATATGAAATAATTCAGTTTTCAAAATACTGTCGGTGGAAGACCACGTCAAAGATTATCTTTTAGAGGTTTCTAAATATCGTAAAAAATTAAGGCTTCGAGAGGCATCCAAATTTCAAAAATTTCTAGGTGAGGAACAATTTAAATGGTTTATAAAACAATATAATTTTCAAGAAATTCAAGGCGAAGATTACTCATAGCTTCTAGAGTGAACTATTTTTAAAAAATTTTTTGAAGAAGGATCACTCCAAATAGTTTATAAAAACTATCTGATTTTAAAAAATTGGAGAGGATGACCACGGTTTAAAACATACATAAGATCAAATATGAATGAGAAACTAATAATTGGATCCAAACATAAATTTAACATAGTAAGTAACTGTTATTTATAATTATGACCCCCCTATGAAAATGACCTGGTTGTGGCAGAACATGATTTACAAACTAACTTACCCGAAAATGTAGCATAGAATACTAAATATACAATCACAATCCATACATTGAATATATGACTAGATACCGAACATACACGCAAATGATGCAATATTTTAGGCGCTACCTAACATCAAACCAGGGCCATCTTGACTTGTAATTGAGGCTCCTTAGCAAATAACTGCAGCTAATCATTGTTTGTGTGGATATTAAGTACCAATTAAAATTAATAAATTTCCACTGGTATTCTCAGCCTTGTTTATGACACAATGTTCATGCAATATATTTAACGAGTACTTTTTGTGTAGTTTTTTACTTTCACTCGACACCTCGGAAAGAAAGTATTGTCATCGTCAAAAAACTCGAACTCGAGATTTTGATAAATGTCGACGTTTCATGACCCCCTGAAACCAAAAAGTGGTTTTCGCAATTAGGTATGTCCGTCTGTCTGTCTGTACCTCGGGCTAGAGTCGAAACTATTTTACCGATTGGACTAAAACTTTGTATCTGAGATTTTCATAAGGTCCCCCTAAGGGTTTTTTGGAATTATATTTCTAACCCTAAATTTAAGGGTAGTTTACTGAAGGGCAAAACGAGAAAAAAAATCTATTTTCTAGAAGTTTTCTCAGGCGATTTTGATTACATTTTATATCTAAACACTGTTTACCATTATAAATTGGATGGAAATTCTCATTTTCTCATGAAAATGACTTCGAGGGTACTTTACAAAAGGGAGATTTTCCAGTTTTAATAATTTATCCGCAACTATTAGAAACACGAAATAACTTATCATTGTAAAATTATCGTACTATTAAAAATAAAAATCTTTTACTTTAAATATATTTTTATAAAACCAATAGCTTGAGCTATAAGTAAATGTATATATACTTTTTAATTCAAGTTTTTGAAAATGAATTTGATTCTTATGCTCTTTGGTAGACAAAGATGTTTCTCTTTTCTCAATTTTTCTGTAACAGTGTTCCTAGTTCCTAATTCCATAGAGTAAGAGTAAGTAACCGTGTATATTATTGCATTTATTATCTTTAATGTAATGTTTCTATAACAATGTAGACTTTTTAATTCGTTTCACAAATCTTACGAGTTTTTAGTACATGTCTATTTTAATATAAAGGCCTGAGAAAGTATGTGTGGTGCGCGGTACCATTTATTATTTTTACCCGCATTCTATTACACGTTAGAGATATACGCGAACATTAATTAGGCTATAATATGATACGGATGAGTAATGTAGAGTTTCGTGGGAACTGTATGAACCCCCTCCCTCAATACAGCCGACCGGGATTTGAACCTCGATTACTTCGTGTTCGGTTACCCTGTATGTTTTGAGAGTGGTTGGACCATTCTCATACCACAGCTTATATTTTAATGTGGTTTTAAGGAAGTATAGACCAGTCATGTAAATAAATCTGGAACAATACCAACGTTTGACCATCACACTGCGTTCTTAACTAGCTGCACCGTTTATATTAATGTTTTCTGGGGAAATTGAGAAGCTTTCCTAAAGGCTAAATATAAAAGACAAATAAAACATGAAAGTTTAGCGTTCGGACAGCTACCAAACCTATATTGAGCGTGTAGACCGGTCAGTTCATTCATGGAGAACGCCTGATTGATTAGACTACCCATACGACGTAGCTACATTCACGAGAATATTACGTACATATTATAACGAATCAGAACCATTTAATTTTTTTAGCACCGCATCTTACGTGTTCGGGTTATACGCTTATGTGCTATTTACACCAATGGTTTTAGGGATTAGGAAGGTTATTTTTAGAGGAAATGTAGCCACATTTACATGAGAGATAGAGTGGAAAACAATTTTGAAAAACTACCCAAACAAGATACGAAGTTCGAGCCCCCGTCATCAGCATTATAGTATATTGCAAGAGTAGCGTGTTAGACCATGCGGTCATCGAAGCGGGTAACATTTAGTTATAAGCTTTTATATTTGAGCAGAGCTCTAGGAGGTCTTACAAATTTAATCCAACAATTTTATTTTATTTAGCAATTGGTTGGAAATATCTCAGGATAGGATTGAATGGTAAGCTTACGTTCATTATTGCCAGAGAGTTTAGTTAGTTATAAACGGACTAAACACCAAGCTGTCAGTGTGTTTGAATCTCGTCTGAGTATAATGAGGTTGAGTTTTCTCTATTTTCAAGCAAATGTGGGTATATTTAATCTAATACTCTTACCTTCCACATATTTAATATGTTGGTGTAATTAATTACGGATATCACGGACGAACATTAATACGCGGTGAAGAAAAAAAAGTGTAGCTTCAAACCAAATATTAAAAAAAAAAAGTTCCGTGAGACAGCAGTGGATTCCTTTCAACCCCTCAACACTGGAATCAGGGTAAATGAAGGCAAGGGCTTCTTCTACCCTTACAATGAATTATCCCCCTTCCTGTCCATCAACACCCCTCCTAACAAGTGGGTTGTAACTTCCAGGAACAGAAGGGAGTCAGGGTCGCCGACAATGATCAGTGGGTCGCACTGTAGCAGACTCACCCCTGCCACCAGACACCACAACAACGACTGGGACATCAATGACACCAGCATACCCAGGGTGAGTACACTCACCAACATAA
Organism: Timema bartmani; assembly: GCA_902151455.1. Classification (NCBI taxonomy): domain Eukaryota; kingdom Metazoa; phylum Arthropoda; class Insecta; order Phasmatodea; family Timematidae; genus Timema; species Timema bartmani. Next base: position 13,251 of record CABFWB010000087.1, read on the forward strand.
ATAGGTTAGTCTTTGCTACACACCACTGGTTTTCAATCTTTTTATGGTTGAACACACTCATTCATTCATTCATTCATTCATTCATTCATTCATTCATAAACCCCTAATCTGAAGCAGTGTTTTTTGTAGTTTTTATATGTAAAATTGTTGGCAAATTAAATCAAATATTTCTTCAGTAGAAACATAAAGAGTTTAAATTTCTCCACAGGGTGATATCCCAGTTTTTTTTATATCTGTCAAAGGGGTCTTAGAATTTGATGATAACTTTTTCTCCTCATTTAAAATGTTTGTCATATAATACCGTTATGCTCATGTTTAATATATTAAACAACTGTTCACCATGCGAAGAAAATTAAACTCAGTTTCTACTGGAAAAATGTTTTTTTTATTTTGGCCAAAAAAAGTTATGATATATAAAATGCGAAAATACTGCCCTAAACTTGCGTCCCTTACACTACCGCCTTAGAACAATGTTAATTTTTTTTACCGGAATTTTTTTTTTATACATAATTTTTAGTACTACTGGTTCGTACCTCTACGACATTACCGGCCTATTATACGACTTTAATCGTTCTCGATATTTGCCGTTCGCACAATGGTCGACACTACAGTACATCATATTGTGTCCGGATGCTAGGTAATTACAATATATATTCTACCAATAAATTGCTTCATATAAAATAATAATTACTTTAATTAACTTTGATTTTTTTATTAAATCCTTTACTAGCTTACCTAATCTTATATAATAAAATCCATGTGATATCTGTCCAGAGTTTTTCTCAAACTTTCCGATGCGGTACCAAGCTGAAATTTCACACACTGATTAATTAAGTGTTGTGAATGCACACAAAATTTTAAAAAATTGCAGAAAGGTGATTTATCACACCATGATCATGTGATTAGTTATGAATATATTCTTTACCTACGGAGCATGCCATTTTTATGGGAAAAATTTGATACTTTAAAAGAACATAAATGTACCGATAAGCTGGCAGAGCCGTTGTTTTGAAAACAACAGGAAATATACTTTGCATGAAATCCAGGATTATGCCTTTTGGAGACAGGCATAGTCCCCAGTCATACTTATTCTTCAATCAACAGCCCAGAGGTTGGTTTGTTGTGATTTCTAACCACCCGGCGATGTAAATGCATTCATCCCTTCGGATGGTCAGTGGTGCCTGCACCATCTGGTATAAATCCCATGTACTGGGGGAGTTCAATAAATGTGGTGGTTCCCCGTTGCCTTATACATTAAATTTCTATGAGCCAACTCGAAAGGGCCTTCACTATAGCAGTGAATCCAAACGACCATGCGGATATAATAGTAGTGTGCCTGTTGCATCGCTTCATCCTTTGATCGTTAGACTTAGTGCCCTTCCAACTTTGAGTCGTGAAAGTGATTTTTGACAACCTTAGGCCCTCAGGGGAGGGTCAACCAATCATAATCCCTACCGACACAATTTCTCCTCAAGAATATCTATAAAAAAAAACTGCGCCAAGGATACATCCGTTCTCTCCTGTTTTTAGTCGGCTCAAAAACAGTATTCAGTTCACAATGAAAAACAGGGAGTAATTCTTGAAAACAAATGTTTTCAAAATATTGTGGGTTTCTTATATCAAGATCACAAAACAATCATTGTCTCCTTGTCTATAAGTGATAGGCCTTGTTTGAAAGCTAAGACTAATAATTTACAAGGGGGACGTAAGTCATTTTGGAGAGTTTAATTATGAATATAGATGAAATATTTCACGTTCCACACTTATATTTCTGCACAGGTCAACTTTTTNCCTAAATAATTCCCCACTCTCCTTCCACGCAAATTCGGCTAGATATCCTCTAAAATGCTTCCTTACTCATCCCTACCCCATTATTTAGTAATTACCATATAAACGTATAACCTAAACAGGTAGTAAAACGCGGTGATAAGTAAATGAAAGTGGACGATTGATGGTCATTCAAACTTGTATTAAGTGCATGTGAAAACACTTTAATCGAGAGCGCTAGTTCGTGAGTCACGATAAACACAGAATTAGTTTCATTTGAGTTCCGGAGTACTATGGACATCCCGTTTACACTGAAAGGTGGATGTCTTACCTTAACCGGTTATAGTATGACCCTATATTATAAGCTGTACCATAGTGTAACTTATCAAGATAGGCTTGCAATCTTTCAGGGTGAATAGTGTGCATCTTATTGTGCCATGACAGATTTTTTTTATGAACATCCAAAATATCCGCATATTTACAGTAACGGGGTAGGGATGAGGAATTTATAGTTTTAGAGGAAATGTACCCTCATTTTCTTGGAGGTGAAACTAAACTTGTACACTCGCTGAGGATTTAAACTCTGATGTCGCCGGCAAACCAGATAAGACGAGGTTGGCGTCTTAGTTCTTATTCTCACCCGTTTCTTGTGTTAAACGTAGAGGTATTAATCATAATTAGCATTGGGTATTTATATGTTCACACACAGGGTAGTTGTACTCTTAAAAGAGCTATTGGACCTTCATAAGATGACAATTTTAAAATACACACGAACGAATCAATTGTCAGGAACATCAGAAGAAGCCGGTAACAGCTATGTACACATAAACCTTTGTTCCTCCATATTGGTTGGAAAGAGCCCATGTGAACAATTATAGCTGTGTTACTCCAGGTTGATCAGAAAAAGCGGGCAAGGGTTGTGAACTGTTATAACTCTTCCTTCAGATTTGTTTGAATGAGCAGGTAGGCCAAGTCATTGTGAACAGTTTCCTCTAGATTTGCCAGAAAGAAATAACATCTGTAAACTGTCACCTTGGTTTCTCCAAATTGGCCAGAAAGAGTTAGCACCTTGATCTGTCACCTGTTCCCCCAGATTGGTCAGAAAGCGCATGTAGCATCAATGAACTGTTACCTCTGTTTTTCCAGGTGAGCGAGTTCAACCACTGGGAAGAGTGGGCGGACGGTCACTGCCGCCTCGTGTATCCGGCGTCCAGCGAGGAGGCCAAGAGGCACGCCTCGGGCTGGGCCATGAGGAACACCAACAACCACAACGTACACATCCTCAAGAAGTCGTGTCTGGGGGTTCTGGTATGCTCGATGAGATGCGCCCTAACCAGCGGCGACAAGGTCCACCTCAGGCCCGCCATTTGCGACAAGGCGCGCAAGAAGCAGCAGGGTGAGTAACGCGCGGATAACCTTTCATTTCCGAATGATTGTTAGGGAAGCGTTTATCGCGTCTGACTTCCACCCGCAGTAAGGATTTTCAACTTATTCCCTTGGAACTCGCTGTTTTAATTATTTTACACTAACATAAGTAACCAGCGTTGCCCATGGTACGTGTAGGCCTTTTGCATGTTTACCCCAAGCAACATTTTTCTTTGCTTCAAACAAACAGAAAAATAATCTCTTTATTTTATTTCTTCCGGCCCAGTTTTTAATCAGTTAAAATAAAGGCTATTTAAAAAGTTAAAATTCCGGCTTTTAGGTGTACATGTTTGTGGACAGGGGCTACTCATTTTTAAATTTTCAGCCCTCTGCGTGCGATAGATGTATTTTTTTTATAAATCCTTTACAACCTAGGTTATTTGTCTTGGCCATGAAAATGGCCTGTAGGAGTCTTACTGCCAGGATGTAGATTAAAAAAGTTCGTGGTAGCATATGTCAATCAAGAATAGAAAACAAGAAAATTGCAAAACTAAAAAGCAAATCAATGTTTTCAGGGCATAAATATTAAAGTGACTGTGTAAACTCGTCAGAGGAAGAGGGAAAGGTTTATCAGCACATAGACAAGAACCCTCTCAGGGGGAACTTATAATTTTCTTCCCTCTCTTTCTATTTTGTACATTGGCGTCTAAGTGTGATACCGCTTAGACTGCTTAGGTGCGTCAAGTTAAGATGCAGCCCTTTACGCAAAATGGCTTCGGAATCTCTGAGAAGGCAATGATCATGACGGACAAACAAACTCTGAGCGAGAAAGGAAGTTTATATTTAGAGGAAGCGTACCCACATTTGCGTGGATGAATAGTGGAAAACCATTTTTGAAAAATCACCCTCGGTACACTCGACTGAGATTCGAAACTCGACCTCTCCGTCATCGGCTTTATAGTCTACTGCTAAAGTAGCGCCTTAGATCATGCGGACACCGAAGCGGGTTTCTACAAGAATCAACATTAGTTTGTAAGATGTGTGTTTTTTATCACTAATATAATTTTTTTTAACACTAGGTCTATAATATGTCACAGTTCTATAAACAGACTATAATTATGTTTTTAAATTATTTGCTAACACTTTTAAATACGTTTCACTATAAAATACTTAAAACAAAATCATGCGCATGTTTATTATAAATACGTAAAAATAAACATGCCCAACATTTGTTTTACTTAGGGCGTCTTAATAAACACGAGATTATATAATAACACGACTTACAAGTTGGCTTAATCTCGGACGGAACACCCAATATCACACACCTAAACTTAGTGCTTGGAATTGTATTATCTGGGTACGAGTACGAGCTCGTAAATGAAATCGTACCCAAGTTGTTGGTCAAATGGTTAAGGGAGTTAGGTTCACAATATAGTGGACTAAGAAAAGGTCAAGGTTCGAATCGTGGACGGGTTTTCTAGTGTAGCCATATTCAGACAGAATCGAACAAGTGTCCCTAAAACTAATTTTAACCTACCGGTGAGCACGTGGACTAGACGTCAAGTTCATCTAGTCTTCTCTTTTCCACGACGTCAGGGTTAGAATCCCAGTGATGTGTACTCAGATGATTTTCCCTTATTCGTTTTCTAAATGAAGGTAAATTTCCCCTTTAGTCTATTCTACATAAATATTCCCTAACTCATTAGTGTGTTTAAATTCTGATATCACGGACTGGTACCATGACGCTGTTACGGGAAGGTCAAGGATCAAATCTCAGAGGAGTGCATTGTTTTTTTTTAAATACCCATGTGATTTATTATGGTGGTTTTCCTACCCTCTCTCTACGCGAATACGGGTGCACTTCATATTAGTACCTCTTCATCCTTACCTCATAGGCTATCCGGCCCCGTGGTGTAGTGGTCAGTGCCCCTGGCTACGAACCTAGGGGTCCCGGGTTCGATTCCCGGCTGGCACCTTGAGTATTTTCCCCAAAAGGGGAACTACCCCAAATATCACCAGGGTTTTGTTGACTAGGCTTAATTTAGGTTTAAATGTTTCCACACTCACATACTCACTATCATCGTCCTCTCATCTCATCGGGACATGTAAAGAGCATCCACGGAAAGGATTTACGATAAGTGCATTCGGGCATCCCTTAGGCAAAGGTACATTAGTACTGGCTAATCTTTCCACTACTGGGCTACGAGTGATGTAGACCAGACGCGCATTATTATATACCTCATAGGTTTGTTCATTAAATAACTGTTGTGCTGAAATTCAAAAAACTAAAAAAATATTACAGATGGAACGTTATTTTTGTAAACGCCTTCAATCATACTGAAGCAAGTTTCCCCGAAACATGTATTCCGACCACTCAGCAAACATTCGCATTAGTTTTCCAGTTTATTGTTTCATGGTCAAGTAATCTCACCTATTATCTAAAAA
>CABFWB010000087.1:18915-31994 GCA_902151455.1 Timema bartmani
AAAAAACACCAACACCTAAAAGGTTCTAGTATATAAAACAATAACCATTACAAACAAATTAGTCCCACTTGCGTAATCCAGCACTAGTTTTTACTCCGCGTCCCAGGTGTATCCGTTTCAAGCACGTTCTAATCCGCTTTTTTTTTTTTCTGCCGGATGTCAAATTGAAAGGGATGCACGCAAGGACACTAAGGTACTTGATATCTGAGACACGTGCAAACTACTGACACGTGTCAAAGGTTCACCGGGCCGTAACCATCGCGGCCGCCCTGCCGAGACAGATTACAAGCTTTGAGCATCTGCAAAACCTTCTAAAGTCAACTTGGTTTTTTTCATTATTACACCACGGTTATTAACGGCTAAATATTATAAGGGGTGAGATAGAGTAATATACTCCGCATTCAAGTGGAAAGGGGGTAGGAAAACAAAAGCGATAAATCACAAATCACCCCTAGGGCACCTGGCCGAGATTCTAACCTAGACCTCACAATAACTGGTAAGGTAATATAATATATTGACAGCCCGATTCTCGCGGAGAGAAAGCGGCAAGCCATTTATAGAAAAAAAAACATTCAGAACACACCGCTGAGATCCGAACACCAACTGCCCCTTCACCGGTAAACCGGACTAGATGAGCTCGTTATCCGGTGCACGTATCTAAAAAAATAATATTTATTTTAGCATCCTGTCTCACTACCCGTTCGGGTTACACACATGTGTACTAATTACGCTAATATTTTAGGAATGAGGCAGGTTGAATTTAGAGCAAAGTTACCTAAATTTGCACGGAGGGAGAGTGGAAAACTATTTAAGGAAAAACATCCTCAGTGCACCCGACCGGGATTGAACCCCAATCTCTCCGTATTCGATAGGCGAGTTTACTGCGATAGTAGCGCTTTAGACCACACGGCCACCAAATCTGGTTTCAAAGGTTATATTAAAATAGCGAGTAGAACACTAACATCCCTGTGTTACTAACAAAAATGAAAGGAGATAATTCTAATATGAATTTTTTTTTAATATAAAAGTGGTTTTAATTGAAGGTATTTATAGGTAGGTGTTTAATTAAAAAACTATTCTTGTTGGTTTCAAAATAAACACTTAAATCACTTTCGGAAAATAATTATATATTTAAGAATGAAATAGCCAAATCTATTAAGTATAATTTTAGTGAGGAATTTACTCCTTCTAGATATCATATTCTGAAAATTGAAAAATGGCACCTGAACACGGGAATCCCGGGTTCGATTACCGTGTTCAGATATCATTTTTCAATTTTCATAAATTATATATTTGTTTTTAATAGTAACAATTGTCTTACGAATGTGTTGTATTTTAGCTACTTTAATGGTTATTTCGTAATAGCTACCATCATTATTTGAATACAAGTTTCCCAACTGAATTAAGTATGAAATCACCCACCTCTGTGATCGCATGGTACAATTTTTAAGGTGTCACTCTCACAATAGACTGGACTGCCGATGACGGGGAGATCGGGGTTTGAATCCCGGTCAGGTGAACTACATTTCATAGCTATGTGAATTAAATAGCCTACAAATTCAAAGGTGTTTGTCAGTTGGTGTGTCTGAATTATCAGTCCTTACCGAAATTGTCAGAATCATTTCTTCTCCTTCCATATCGAATACCTTCAAGGAAAGGTTAGTTTCTTAAGAATCTATCCAAGAATAGGTTTTTTTTATAATCAATCGCGTATTATATACCTTAAATAAAAAGTTGGGCAAATAATAATTGTGGATTTAAAGTCGTAAATATGCCATCACCATTCAAACAATTACGAAAAAATGGATAATTTATACTCTTGATATTTCATGCAAATTGTAGTAGCATTTTCGCGTTGTTTTCTAATGGAAACTATTTTGGTACAGGTAAACCGTGTCCTAACCGCCAGTGTACGGGCCGACTGGAAATTCAGCCATGTCGAGGTCATTGCGGCTACCCCGTCACCCATTTCTGGAGACACACCGACCACGCCATCTTCTTTCAGGTCAGTACACCCCTTTTCTCGACACATACACTACCCTTCCACCTGGAGACACACTAATCATACGTCTTCTACCAAGTCAACACATCCTTGTTATCAACACAGAACCTCCCTATCCTTGCCCCTGGAAACACACCAAACACGCCATCTTCTTCCATGTCAGCCCTATCCTTGCCCCTGGAAACACACCAAATATGCCATCTTATTACAGGTCAGCCCTATCCTTGCCCCTGGAAACACACCAAACACGCCATCTTCTTCCATGTCAGCCCTATCCTTGCCCCTGGAAACACACCAAACACGCCATCTTCTTCCATGTCAGCCCTATCCTTGCCCCTGGAAACACACCAAATATGCCATCTTATTACAGGTCAGCCCTATCCTTGCCCCTGGAAACACACCAAACACGCCATCTTCTTCCATGTCAGCCCTATCCTTGCCCCTGGAAACACACCAAACACGCCATCTTCTTCCATGTCAGCCCTATCCTTGCCCCTGGAAACACACCAAATATGCCATCTTCTTCCATGTCAGCCCTATCCTTCCCCCTGGAAACACACAAAACACGCCATCTTCTTCCATTTCAGCCCTATCCTTGCCCCTGGAAACACACCAAATATGCCATCTTCTTCCATGTCAGCCCTATCCTTGCCCCTGGAAACACACAAAACACGCCATCTTCTTCCATGTCAGCCCTATCCTTGCCCCTGGAAACACACAAAACACCTGATCTTAATCCAGGTAAGTACACCCCTGTCATCAACACAAACACCCCCCCTTCCTCCCTATCATTCCTAAGAGTAGAGACCACTGGTCCGATTCGACTGGAATTTGTATTAGTGCTGGTGTGCTTGACCTTTTACTGCGTTGACCATCTGCCATGAACTCCTTTTTTTTACCACCGCCATTAAGGTTTTATTTCCTCTCTCCAGAAACATGCTGATAACTTTCCTCTGAATTACCCTAACGTGGACTGTATTTGAATGTGATGATTAATCTGATAGTTCTGTGATGCAGGCGAAAGGCGTACACGACCATCCCCGCCCGGAAGCCAAGTCAACATCGGAGGCGCGCCGTAGCCTGGGGGCGGGGCGTCGCGTGCGGGGGCTGGCGGTGCTACTCGCCCGGGAGGCGGCGCTAGGAACCAAGGTGAGCCAGCGCGGGGGATCCCCGGGAATAAAACATCGATTATCACTGGTGTGAAATATCTTACTCTCTCTTACTGTCCTACCGTAAAAAAAACCACTCCCTGGCGTTTAGGTTGTTATAGTGTCAACATTTGCGGGTAAAAGGTGTTATGTGGTCAGCACAGCAACCCCTACATTTATCTCAGTTTTCTATATCAGAGCCTTTACTTCTTTATGCATTAGTATATTCTATTTGCGATAGTTTCAACTTTTATATATCATTGAAACAGATTATCTCATTTCTCACCAAAAGCGAGAAAAAATTAAAAAAACTTTGTCAGGAATGTTTCCAAATCAACTTCCTTCATGCGAGTACTTTCTAAATAATATATTAGCTCGCTATCTTAGGTGGGATGAAAGGAAATGCGAGTTAACATAATTTTTTTACAGTTTTTATGACGAAAACCCCCTTTCGGCCAGAATAAATAAAATATTGCTTCATTAAACACATTTAGTTAATTTTTCTACCAACAGTTCTTGAATATTTTTCAGGAAAATTTCTAGTCATATTAAGCAATGAACAATATAGATATTAAAAACTGTTGAGATTAAGTCTAATGTTTGTTTAAAAATTAAAAACTAAATGTATCCACTGAAGGAATGTTTTTTTATATTGGCAAAAAAAAAAAGTTTTTTGTTATAAACATTTTAAAATCCGGACCTTAACTGGAGTCTATTTCCACTTCATAAGGTAACCTACTGAAGTGAGTTAATTTGATGGAGATGCAGTCAACATTCACTTTTTGCGACTCTACTCCAATCTACCTATTCCAAGTCCGTGTCAATGGCGCTCCTAGGGGAAAATAGGGCAAGAGGGCCATCCCCCTTCTACCAAAACCCCAAATAATGTCATTTATTTATCATACGCATTGCCCGAACGGGTAGTATGAGGCGGTGCTAAAAAAATATGTTTATTATTTATTTGAGGTATCTAACGTGCCTTTTCTGAACTGATTGATTATATCAGCACATGATAATTTCTATGAGCGAGAGCGAAAGGGCCTACCAATTTTACCGGTAATGGTATTTACACATACCTTCTCGGGTTCTCTCACATGCCACAATCGACATGGGACCGAAGGCTTTACTTCCCCTCCGAAGGAAGTTGTGCTACAGATTTTGATCGCTCAAGAAAAATCTGTTGACCCCGGCTGGGTTTGAACCCACGAACCAATAACTCTAGTAAAAGCTTAAAACATGACGTAGAACTTTACATTTTAAATGAAAAAGTGAACAAGAATGTAGAGTTTGAATAAATACACCCACATCTGCTTGGAGGGAGAGTGGGAAACCATTTAGGATAAAAAAAAATACCCTTAGTACACCGTACCAGAATTCGAACCCCGATCTCCCAGTCACTGTTAGTTCAGTCTTTAAAGCGTGACGCTTTAGTGCATGTAATATCTATGCGGGGGATTTGATTTTTCAAAAGGTAGTCCTATTTACCATTATTAATATAAAAGTATTTCTAAAATTCTCGATTAGGGAAAAGTACAAAAAAATTTGGCGCAACCCCAAACCCTCAAAGATAAATTTTTTGGATGTGCCATTGGTCCGTGTCACTCTTCGCAAGACCGATTTAACAATTTACTAAAATGCAAATATATCTTGAGTAAAAGTAAGACCAAGACTACTGATGAATTGTCGGCCTATAGGCCTATATATAAAAAGAACGAGCTTAGATACCTATATTAGTAAAATGGAGAGTTTGTTTGTAATGAGCATTATGCGATATCTATCGCACGCAGAGGGTTGACATTTTAAAATTATTATCCCCTGTGCACAAATATACCTCGAAGCTGGAATTTTTAATTTTATCTATTTTAATTTATTAAAAACTGACCCGCTTCGGTAGCCAGGTGGTAGCTAACGCGCTACTCTCGCAGTAGGCTAGACTGCCGATGATGGGAAGATCGAGGTTCGAATCTCGGTCGGATATACTGAGGGTGGTTTTCCAAATAGGTTTCCCCACACTCCCTACACGCAAATGCATGTACACTTCCTATAAATATGACCCACCTATTCCCTCAAACCTTGATTAGTATATAAGCGCACAAACCGAAAGGTTAGTAAGACGTGACGCAAAAAAAACCAACAAGATCGGAAGAACTAAAAATATTTTTTTTTCAGTAAGTTTAAATCAAAGAATAGCGGCAACGCCGGTTAGACCTATACTCCATTAACGGTAGGAATTACTTTCTGAAAGGTCTTTTTTCCTACCAAAATCCTACTATATAATAGATTTCTGGTAGGGAAACAGGCCTTTCAGAAAACAATTCCTACGCTGAACAGACTTTACTTCTGTTAGTCTTATATAAACCATGCTACTTAGTAAAACATTTCTAAGATGATACAACCCAGTGCCGTTGATATTTAATTTTATTTATAGGCAGTGTATTTCCCCTTTTGAATCACGTTACAATATAGGCTAGCTTTCACCCTTACGATACGGGTCGAAAAAAACTAAACCCCTTATTCTAGGCGCGCGTCAACTATTAAAACAAGAGTGATTTATTGGTTACAATTCTGGCGCAGCCCTCGGTATTCAATTTGGCCGACATTTCTCATGGGTGGTTGGTTACACCCCTAATACAAGGTCAGGCATCATATATGGCTCCCACTAACCACCGGGGTAGACAACCCCTGCCACAATGGGGTCTGGACGCGTGCTAGGTGGTCCTACCTTGTTCAGGAAGACAAACCACTACCTTCAAGGAAGGATTAATCGATATTCTATTGATTGTTGTTTGGCTATTCTATATAGTCTTGCGTTTCGACTTTACGGCCTTGCTATTATTATTTTTCTAAAATGTTTGACAGTGTTGGTTAAAGGAGTTATAATGAAACTGACCTGATTACAACACGTTCTAATTAATCTACAAGACCTTTAATATACTTAATTTTCAGGTGCGCTCAAATACTTAATTTAATACAGTTCAAGATTTTCATAGAAAAAACCTTTTAGAAAATGCAAACATAGTTTTTTACGTTCAACATTGATAACATTTACTATTTTATTGGTATAATTTCATGGGTTATTGATATTGATATATATTTGATATGCCAAAAGACATCTGCAGATCATATGATTTGACGTATGAATAAGTGAAAGTATTTGGTTATTCCTATGAAAATTAAACTGTAACTCCATACGATACGACTGAAAATTAGCAAATCAGAATAACAATTCCGACACTTTTAAAACAATACATCCATAGTTTAAAAAAACCTGTATAATATACATTGGAATAACAGCTATCAAATCCTGAAAAGTAGATTGCAGGCCTATCCTGTAAGTGCGTAGAAAGGGGGGGGGGGGAGTCTAGGGGTTCCGGACCCCCTCCCCCCGGAATTCGATGGAAGAGGTCCATACATAATATGTGTAAAAACTTTTATTGACTAAAGGTAAAGTAAGATTTTATATCGGACCTCTACCCAACCATAAAAAAATATAGCTTTCTACTCCCTTGCTAACCTGAATCCTATCGGTAAAAATGGCGCCACTTTACCAAACCTTCGCTAACCTCTTGTAGACATTGTGCTAGACAATTATTATAGTCAAAACTACTTTCCCAAATTTTCGAGTGGCTGTAATAAAAAACTTGTTTTTATTTTTACTTTTAATTGATTGTTTTAAAATGATCGACATTACTACAATTCAGAGCAGTTTTTTTTTTTTCAGGATTCTGATTTATTCGTTTAAGACAAAACCCTCAACAGTACCATTTCCAACGTTTCTACAGCAATCAATCAATAAGTTTTATAATAAAACTCAAACACCGATTTATTCGTTTAAAACTGATTTGTCATGTTTAATTTGGAAATGTGTTCTATCGTATGGGCTACAATAATAGTGTGTCGTATTTAATATATATATTGAAAAACACAAACGTGCATCGAAACTATTAGGCTGTGTTTTGTCGATGCTTAAACTTTGACTTTTGTGTGAACCACATAAATAAAGCTCTATAATCAAGTAATATGGCTTCAAGGCTTTAAAAAAAATATATTATAGCTAATAACGAAGCATCTTCATATTTTTTAAATTAACTCTTTAATTAGTCAAATTTAAAAAAATGGGCGTATAAAAATTGTATCTGAATAAATTTAAAAACAATATTTTAAGAATATTATGGCATTGTTTATAGTACTAATACTAGGCCCATAGCACTAATACTAGTATGGTTGTATGTTTAAAAAAATTCTACAATCTATATAAAAAAATTATTTTAGACAAAATCAAATGTAACCTCATTTAAACTGATTTATTATAAATTCCTTCCTTATTTGCAGCTATTATCTTTGCGCGAAGTAAAGAGGAGCGGAGACATTCCACAAGATATGAACATGAGACCTCTTTTATGTCCGCTCAACCCGCCGCCGCCCCTCATCTCCGACAACGAGAAAGGTAAGACTTAACCTTGAACAATAAAGGTCAAAACCCTAATATACATGAGCCCTTTGACGAAAATAGCAAACAAATACACAGACGAATATTTTAACCCTTAATATTTAATAAGTATTGAAGTATATTTAATTTTATATTGAAATGTCATATTTATATTCAAATGTGTACTTAATATTTTGTACATTATGCTTAAAAGACATAAGACGAACAGATTATTAATTTTGAGGGGAGACCCACCATTGGGTCATTATTTTTCAAATCGTTCTATTATTAGTAGGCGTAAATTTGCTGAGGTGGATCTTATTATTCACAAAGGATTAATTATCGAACTTATTGGGCATGCACTGCTTTTAAATACTGTCGATCCTAATGCTGGGCTATCCAAAATTGTACTATCTTCTTTCAAGAGAGTTATTTTCTGGCAAGAAGGGGAAGTTAACAAAATAAAGAAAAAGAGAAAACGAGAAAAAGCTTATTATAGTTGTGACGTCTCCTCAAGCTACACTTACTTTAATGTTAGTTTTATCTTACACATCGTTACAAGCTTACCATCAATGTTAAATTGCTTACTATTGTTATCTTAACGATTTATTTAATGTAATATATATTAAGATATTGTATATTAATGTATAATATATTAATATAATGTAGTCTATTTACGACTTTAGAGAACACATGGAATTATACTAATTGTAAAAATTATCATAAGTCTAGTCAACTCCGGCAGCCTAAAATCAACATGACACATTTTAAAAACCTAAACTTTTTCTTACAATAATATCAAAGCTATCAAATAAACACATTAAATTTAATAATCAAATAACTTGGTACTTACCTATAAATACTCTACAGCATGAAGATGATAATATTAAGTAACACTACGCAATAAAGTTATTGTTAAACAAAACATGTAGACATATTAGTAGGCCTATTCGAACATCACAGAACTTTATAATGATTTGAAAAAAGAACAAAACAAAAGAAGACGACATACCAGATACTGCATGTGTGCCAACATTATTAAGTGACCACTACATTTTTACCAGAAAAAATGTTATATAAAGCTACATACATGATCTTTATTTGTATAATCGATAGTGATTATATTAATTTTATTGTTTACTTTAAATTAAGATCGGGTTTTGATTAAATTGAGCACATAACAAGAATATATTATAGACATAACTATTGTAGGATCATTACTTTTGCGTGAACTTTTAAGTTTCATTGTTATAATGGATTGACAACAAGAAATTTGATACATTTCTCCTCACTCAGTGTTGCCACTTGAGTTATTTTGTTGCTACAGCCCGTTTTTCAAAGGAAGGGGCTTATCTAACAGCTATAAAAGTTACTAAACATACCTTGAGTTATGTTTATTGTAGCTGTCATCTTTGGTATATATTAACAATATTTTAAAATATTACTAATAATATTGTAAAATCTTATCAATTTTTGTCACAAAAAAATATGTTTGTTTTTTCTTAAAGAGCCTTCCCATAAAAATTGGGCTGAACATAATGGTGACATATCAATTCTAACAATGACATTCTAAAACAAAAGTGGCTACACAAATATTATTTTGTTATTTGACCAAAATTGAAGATTTATCAGCAAATAAAACACCAAATCATGTGTGTCCTGATTTTTTTTCATAAGAAACACCTTTTAGAAGGCATAAACAACCATAATCCTACTAACTTTATAGTAGTTACATTTTAGCAACTCATTTAGCTAGTTGGGCCTAGTGACATTTATTTAGTAAAGTGTGATTTATAGATTTATTTCTGTGTCATGTTCGTGTCATTTTTAATGATGGTACATGGCAAACACCACAGACCGAAATAAATAAAGTTAAAAGTCCATTTCAACTAGAAAATTTTGTTTTGATTGACTATTTAAATACTAATTTGGAAGTACCTAAGGAAATATATTTAAAACATATTCACTATAATTCACTGTTTGGTTTTTTGCGCTTATAATATATATTAGGTAGAGTTAAGAAAAAATGTACCCGAATTTGTGTGGTGGGAGAATGGAAAACCATCAAGGAAAAAACCCTCATTACACCCGGCCAAGATTTGAACCCTGACCTCCCCATCACTAGAAAACCAAGCTAAATAATTTGAATAATTGGTAAAAGTAATTGTTTCACACTTACAAGTAAACTACTTAGTTGTTCCTTCGAGGACTGAGTAGCCTTTCTATAGGTAAGGAGAGGGGGAAGACAGCTCTAAATGAAACAAATAGCATAATCGATTGATGTTTAGTAATGTTTCGCTTTGGTTACACTTTAAAACACTGGCACAATATTGAATTTATGTTAAGTTAATAGGTATGAAATATGTATGTTTTTTCTTTCAGTTAAATCCATATTGTGACCCATGTATGTAGCTTTACAATAATTTCAATATAACATAACATGTAATATTTATCAACTTACAGCACACTCACATTATTTTATTGATTTTTCTTCTGTTAGGCACCTTAACTCAGCAAAGCGGATTCCTGAGTTTGATTCCCTGAATGACCAAAAACATATCAATTTAAAATAGAGTTAATTTCCCTTTCCTTTTATAAAAGTGATTTTTTTTTCTAGGATCAACTAAGATCACGTAATTAGCCAGCACACTAGCACTAAGGTGTATGATAAACATAACAAAAATACAATTATTTTTCTGGATGATATATTATTTCTGTTGCGATTTTCCTCCCTGTGGACTCGATCTGTCAGGATAGCTTGCGGGAGGGGTTAGGTCGCAGGCTAGGTAGTTGTGTGGGTTTGAAATATTACGTAGAGTTACGAATTTTGGTTTAATAGAAGTTATTAAAATATAATACAAATAGTGATGTTTAAACGAAATATAAAATAAATATAGAAACTTGACGCTCGCGCTCGTGGTAGACCTGGCTTAACTAGTGGAAACTTAGACCGATGGAATTGACTGACATTGCGCGTGAACTCCTACAGAACTCGATCTTGGGACCCTGGGCTCAACGGATGCCCTTTAGGTAAAAGTGCTATTGATGACCAGAAGATTTAGTATGATATGGTCCGGCGTCGGGAAGCGTAACTGCCTGCGATATCGATGGATTTGTGACAGCCCCGGTACCAACAAATAAAATACTTTTATAGCCCGCCCCTTTCCTCTCCAATTAGATCAATTGTTATGAGTAGTCAGCATTCCCCTTAAATGTTTCTAGTTTGTTATATCATATTCGCTAAGCCACCGCTTTTAAGCACGTGCACCCAATAAAGTTATGTAAACCAAAACAAACATCCCAACATTTCTCAGGGCTATGACAGTTAACTAATATTGTAATTTTGTTTCAGGATATTCGTGTTCATGCCCTCCGTTCGAGTGCATGTGTGGCCGTTCCCCTCCTAATCAAACGCAGTACCACCAATCTCACTTGGACTCCACCTTTTGGCTGCAAGAACCTTTCCAAAACGCCTATCCCCACCAGGACGAGCACACGGGGGTGACCAACACGTTCTTCAACAACCTACACAACAACGAAGACAACAACATGGTCGCCAGTCAACAGCAATACGACTTCATACAGATGGGCGGCGAGCTCTTTCAACCAGAAGAAATCTTCCAATTGGACCAGCCTTTAAAGACGTCAGATTATACTTCGGTGCTTCAACATCAACACGGCGTCAACGCCAACAGTGACGCGACGACGCGATCTCCACCGATGCTTCTCGACTTGGGAAGCGGAGTGATCCATCGCAGCCAGATCAAACCTGAACCCGACCAAAACTATTGGATGATGCCTCAAGTTCAGATCATGACCGACGAGAGCAACAGTAGTTCCAGCAGGTTCCCACCTTGCTCGCCCGAAGACAGTAACATGACCCTGAGTAACGACATCGGTGGTCATCACGTAACTGGGATGGAGATACCAGGTCCGTGTGATATGAACTTTGGGGGGAGCCCCATAAGGATAGCATGTGATGCTTCGTTAGTACAAAAAAATTCCCCCGAAGAACCTTCAATCAAAATACAAAGCACAAAAGATGTGATGGATACCCTTGGAGATTCTTTTCACTACGGGATGGAGTGTGAACGGATGAGAATGAACGTACCTACGGTGAACGACTCCCCCATGTACTATCCTAGTCAAGAGTTGAGAATGGATATGGACAGACATCATAATCTTGAAGTGAGTCCTGTAAGTAGTTACCAATACCCAGTCGACCACGAACCTTACAAAATGCATCATCATATCCCTAGCCCTGTAGATTCACCCGCTTGTGATACAGACGAGTTCAGATACACTTGTGCGACGAACAACCCAAGCCGGGTAGACCTAAGTTGCGTGAAGGAAACAACAGAACAAAGTTATGGTGTACAGTGCGGTCCTGCAGAAAACGCGAACTGTTCCTTGGAGTGTCCCATTATGGATTATCCGCTTCAAAGTATGACAGGAATATACTGCAGTGGTATCAATAACTCTATGGGTTTTACTGGTGGTGGTGCAGCAATGGAGACTGGTATCCCCTCTAGGAACCAGTGCACCATGGTGCAACCGGAATCGTTGAGAGATTTTAGAATGCATTGTAGTAGTTTGGCAGATGAAGGTTTTCATGCTTCTTCACACTTTCAACCTAGCACACCTTTTCAGCACATTAATCCACAATAAAATAAATACTTACTTTACTTATGTGTATATGATTTATTTTTGTTCACACTTTAAGGCATTCAAAATAACTTATATTTATTAAAATTTAGAGGTACACGAAGCTTCCAAATATTAATTTATTTCGATTCAAAAGTATAATTCTAGATTCAACAATTACAAAGCTTCGCCAAAAAAATTAATATTCAAAGTTAAAACACAAATTTTATGTTTATTTTTTCAACAAAGGAAAAATGGTGCCTAATGGCTGTATTAAATTAAACATAGATAGGCGAATAGAAGAGTAAGGCCTAATTAACAGAAAACCTTTTTTACATCCATTACTGTTTCCAGTCTGTGGCCTAGGTCAGTTTTATTCGAGCCATATATATCTATCACTACAGGTTTGTTAGACCTTATAATCTAACTTAGGACTAGGACAGGCACAACATCCAGTCTTCAGTCGTTAATTTGTCTTTTTTTCCCCCCCATATTCAAAGTTGATTCGGCTTCAGGAATATCTTATATTTTTTTATTCGATTTTAAATTGAAAAAGTGGACCTTGCACATCCCTATTAAAATTCATTATATATTATTCAGCTTAAAAAAAAACTGATGTTCTTGAATTCCCTGTAAAAGTGTCGATTTGTCACTGAATAGTATCTGTTCATAAGCATGTATACCAACTTAAAAGAGCTTAAGGTTTGATTCATGGTATAGCTACAAAAGATTTATTATGGGTGAGATGTGTGTTCTAGAATATATTAATATTACTTTATGATATAGTAAGTTGGTTCAATAACATGCACTTAAAATAGAGGCAGTGTTGGAGAACAGACCGGTGCAGGGGGGGGGG
>CABFWB010000087.1:32031-78982 GCA_902151455.1 Timema bartmani
GGGGGGGGGGGGGGGGGGGGGGGGGGGGGGGGGGGGCGAGCGTGAAAGGGTTGAGAAAAATATTCACTACTTGCACATTTTTGCTTAAGTTCTCTTAAATATCAAATTTATCCACTATTAATTTTAAAATTAAATGTGGACATAGAATTGATAAACAGCAATGTTATTTTTTTTAGTGAATTGCATACAAAATATAAAAGTAACTATTTTGTAAAATCAATGGCAGCACAATCGTAGGTGGTATGTCTTATTTATTCTTGGGACTTGCCCCCTCCCCTCCTGTTTATGAGGGTTTTCTTAACACGAGTGATTCTTCAGGTGATCCAGGGCTAAAGAAGCCTCATTTGTCAAGAAACCACAAGAATTTAAGAGATGTCGCTGAATTAGCCCCTTGTTTTCTATTCCCACTCCAACCCAGCAACTCACAAGGTAGGCCTCCATTGATGGCGAACCTCAAATTGGACGAGGTAAGTTATTCATATCGCAACTTCATTTCGAATAATCAACTTTCTTTGTTTTCACAAGTTATTTTAACATTGTTGACTGAAATGAACAACTGGGTATATTGGGGGTGATATTCTCATCCACCCCCAAACTTTTTCTTTTTTTTTTATCACTGCATTACTACTCATTCAGATTATATGCATACATGATAAATTAATCTAATGGGGTAAGGATGAGATAGGAAGTAGTTTAGAGGTAATTTATCTGCATTTGCTTGGAAGGAGAGTGAGAAACCATTTAGGAGAAAATTACCCTCAGTAGACCCAACCGTTATTAGAACCCTCATCTCCAAGCCATTAGCAGACAAGTCTAAAATGAGACCGTCCAGCCACTGAAGCGGGTGACCTATTGTTAATAATCTGGGTATCACATTTAATAAAGTTAAAGTTTGTTACATAATAAAATAGTCAGAAAGGAATCCCCTTCCATCAGTTCACAAGAATTAGGTGTTACCCACATGGTTTTCCACTTTCCCCCTATACAAATGTGGTTACACTTCCTCTAACCTCAACCTTCCTCGTTCCCGACAAATAAGCTTAGCACATATGTGTACAACCCAAATGGGCAGTGAGACAAAGTGAAATAAAATATGTTCAGTTCTTGTTGAGGACTCAGTATAACACCACTTGTATAGACAGCTTGCCATTTTATTTTTATTTTTGTGATCTAAACGAAGTCTAAACCACCAATTCTGGATATTTTTTCCAAAGAGGTTTGCTTCAAAATATATTCTAGTAAAGAGCCAAGTTTAACCTAGGAAAGAGCGTTAAAGTATGTAGGAAAAAGATAGCAAGGGAGGCCAAGAAATAGACGGGAGGCGCAGATAACAGAAAGTGTTCAAGTGAGATGGAGGCATTTTACTAAACTGACCCAGTCACAGGCTGGAAACAGTTGTTGATGATGATAATGATAAAATAAGTTCAAAACAAGTCTTATGTCACCTTAATCTAATAGGTAGAGATACTAGAAGGTTGTTTGGAGGAAGTGTAACAAGCTGTAGATGTCATGTACGCAGTTACAGGCAACTTAACACAATGAAACAGCCGAGTTACGAAATAAAAAAAGTTTTATTTTATGCTACATTTGTACAGATGGTTTTGCTTGGTGACATGACAATATTACACTTCTCAGCTGTGAGACAAAAAAAGAAATTGCTTGGAAAAGCATACAACATTTGTCTCACTGATACCAAATTATTTCTGCACATTCTAAACAGATACACTTCCTTTAACCGACACTCATGGCACAATTTAACACCTCCAATTCAAGTGAAATTACCAATTACTTTTTAAAAAATTATTTACCTTACATATAACAAGTCAGTAAATTAAATTATACAATTTTCGTTCATATTTAAAATAGGAGTTATCCACTAAAGTTCATATTATTATTTATATTAGTAAAATGAGTTTGTCTATTTGTCCCTCACGAGCGTTTCGTGATAGCTACCGCACGTAGAGGTCTGAGCTTTAAAAATTAGTAGCCCCTGTGCATGAAAATGTGCACCTAGAAGCCAAAATTGTAAAATTTGGATTTTTGTTTTTTAATTAATTAAAAACTCTGTCTGAAGAAATAAAACAGAGATTTTTTTCCGGTTTGGAGGAAAGAAAAGTATTGCCTGTATAGTATAAATAATCCTACTGTATTATAATCACAGGAGTTTGATAAAAAGCACATTTATGTTTAGATGTAAACAAAATTGATAGTATATACATGAAAGAAAGTACATAGAAATACAGATGGAAAAAAATAAATAAAAGGATTAAACAGAATATGGCTTATAAACAGTGTTCCTCTTTTTAATATAAAAACCACTAGTGTTTATTCTTTTTATTCAAACCTTTTTTCTTTCTTTTTTCCCTTTAACTTCTTCCATATATAATTTTATTCATAATTTGTATTACGAAATTGAGTGTGTTAATCATGATGTCTTTAAATCAACATGAACAAATAGTAGAAACTGATGCATTGATAAAAGAAATACCCTTGCATTTACTCACAAACATTTCAGTATTTTTATTCCACACTTTATTGAAATTACAAACAGTTTGTGTGTGTGTGTTGGTATTTTTTAATTTTTTTGCACCTTAGTTTCTACAATTATTCTATCTTGATTATTAATAATTTGAAAATAATTCATTGAATAAGCATTTTATCTTACTAGGTAGTAACTTATGATACAACCTAGTAAACAATAAAGATATAATTAATTTCTTAGTAATAAACTTGTTTAAAAAAATTTATAGTAAAGAAAAGGGAAAAACATATTAAGGCTAGATACGAAATGAAAAAATTTCAAATCTGTAGCTTTTAAGTCACAATGTTATCTTTTACAAATGAATAAGTGATTTTTTTTCCTCTTTAGCTAGTAAAAAATTAATATTAATTTAGTCAAACTTAAAAAAAGCTATAAGATATTTTCTGTAGCAATTAGTTTTTCTTATAAGTTTGTAGGTACACAATTATTTAAAATATCCATAAAATATAAAAATATTTGGAAGGTATCTCTATAGAATATGACATAATTTAAGATGTATTGGTAATAATACCCATTGAAATGATAAATATACCATTTGGTCAAAAACAACTTATCATGAAGTTAGACATTTTTAAATACACAAATAAAATAAAATCTTGTCAAGTTAAATAACAATTTGGCACGTTAAATAGAAGCTTTGGCTTTGTAGATTAATCAGATTTTTAGATATACATTTAAATAAAGTAATAATAAGCTCTTTATAAACATTAATGGACAAGAAAATTTAAAAAATAAAATACCATTTTTAAACATTTAATTAATAAAGTCACAACATTATGAAAGGATATTTGTTGGAAAAAAAGATAATGATAATTTTAAGAGATATTATCCCGTAAAACCCTAAAAGAGAGTGAATTAAAAGTTAATAATATCTAACTCGATCAAAAGATGTTAAGTTTATGACCACACAAAATATGAAAAACATAAAAAGTGAACACAGCCGACCATCTAGATTAAAGTTGAAAGCATTTATGAGAAATCAACACAAATTCTATTAGGAACATACAAATTCTTGCACAATAACTTAATAATACATACAGTATATTTACTGACCAGACAAAAGCCAGGCTTCATGTGATTTACATAGTGAATAAATACCTTTCTTTAAACAACAAACAAGCAATACAATTCATTTCATCTCTATAAAGCATAGAAACAAACATAAAATTACTTTACAGCAATTTCCATTACATTCATACTATCAGTCACCAAAGTTTAAAAGTAACAATTTAAAAAAACATTTCATTTAATGGTTATTAGACTACAGTATTGCAGTGAATATGGGGATGTATATAAGGTATCGCCTAGGCACAAGTCAGGTTTTTTTTTAAATTCTTATTTATACATACATTTTGGATTTTATTTTGAATGCCTAGTTTGTTTTTTAATTACCAACAGTTTCACTATCACAATCAAGTTTGTATTTACGTTTACAATATTATGTTGGGCACTTTTAAATAACAAATCACGATTCATAGATAAACAAATATATTTTTGTTTCTTTTGAATGAAATAAGCTTTAGATCATGAAAAATGAAATTTATAGTCCTAACACTGTTTTTTTTAGATGTATATGAAAAAATATATTAGTATAAATATTTCGTTTGTGTCAAATCCTATGTACAACTAACACTCATACCCACACATAAAAGTGTGATTTACTGCATCATTTTATTTACTTATATTATAAGTATATCATATTGCACAAATATATTTACAAAGCTTGGTTTTGAAAAACTGATGAACTATCACCAGACAAAACTTATGTCAAGCTTGAAAACAACAGTCTAGGTTTTTACTCACAAATATCATAATTACAGAACTTTAGAACAAATGTTAATATACTCAATTATAACTTCCATGCTCAAGCATGTTGAAAATCGTGCAATGCAAATACAAATTTACTTGTGAGTAGAGGTATCTTAAAAACAGCTTTAATAAGATGAAACGCTTTATAAAGACATACAATTTAATATAAAAGAGAGAAAAATCTGTGTGATAATATGTTGTGTAATAACTACACAGTCACAGCCCTACAAAAACTGTTCTTTTTACACTATTAATAGACCAGAGGTAAACCATCAATTCATATTAACATACATAAAAGACTATACAGAGAGGACAAACATTTTCTACTGAAATGTCAGATCATCTATTTCATGCTGTAGCAAAGTGATGTCTTTCTAATATCTGTTAATTATATTAATGAGCTTCCTTGCAATTACAAGGCAAGCGACACAACCTTATTAGATAAATTAACATAAACATCATCATGTGTTAATGTAGCCTATGCAATATTTATATTCTATATATATATACACTAATGCATTTACAAAACATTCAAACAACATAATTTGTTAAATTATCTCTTATCACAAAAAACATAAAAGGCAAAATTCGCATTTGCTTATAAGCACAAACTAGCTTATTAATATAAAATGGAGCCTACGTTTATGTAGACAGTGGTTAATATTTACTATGGAGGTACAGAGTATTGTTAGTAAAATATTATAACTAGATATTTAATAGTGCAATGCTAATTATCCATTAATTGCAATGAATGATAAAATGTTACGAGAGAATAAAAAACATGTTACATGAAAAGAATGATTGATAAAGGTAAATTCCATCATATATATATCGTTAGTAGCTGTGGACAGGAATTGTTTGAAAATAGTTTGTATTATGTCACTGCCGTGGAAGACAGATGCTTTATAAGATAATATACTTTAACTATGCATTAAATTGTCTGAAGAGTATTTAAAATGTTAGAAAATTAAAACATTCGTGCTATTTTGATAGTTTAAACTAAATAGTAAGAAGATAGGAAACTAGCTAATACATCTTGTCCAAGACATATCTATTTTAAAACGTGACAAATTACTTTAACACTTCCTAGTTAAGTCAAAACACTAAAATTACAATAATTTTAATAACTCAGATGAATTTTTATTAAAAGATAAATATTTTTACAGATTGAATAGACATATCTTGCCTATAAATCACAACAGGCTTATATGCCAACTCCAATCATTAATTTCAAATCGGAAAATAATTAGTCATTGCTGCACAAATATTACTTTACAGTATATTAATTTTAGTATATAGTAAAAACTTATTAACAAAATATCACAAGTCTTCTTCCCCATTAACAGTTAAAAAACTTACTTAAGATTTTGGACGCCAACAGAACCGTAGGCTGTCCAAGAATTTGTTAGTACATATTTAAAAAAATCACATGAATTACTTAAAATATATTTTTAAGAACTGGTCACTCAAACAAAAAAAAAACCTAGTGAACATACTTCAATAGTAATATTCACTTTAATTAAATATTTTATTGTGGGCTTTTATTGACTTATACATCAGCGACCAAAAAATATAAGTTACCCTTATACTCGACAAAATAAAAACCATAAAGAAATGTTAATTTTTTTCACTTAGCTGCTTCACCGAGTAGTGAAGATGGAGCAGTAAATGGTAACAAGGACAGTTGGGGGTGGTGGTGGTGGTGGTGGTGGTGATGGTGACCCCGGATCAATACAGAATCCTTCGCCAAAGGCCTCACCTTCACGCGGTAGAACTTTGTCCCTTTTGGCACTCGGTAACGGTTTTCAGACTAAATAAAACGTTCAAGCAGTTTAGTCACAAAACATAGGGAATATTGTCTTATCGTACCCATAGTTAGGTATGCGACAGAAACATGAATGTTAGATGTAAGAGAGAGCAGGAAGGTGGAGATCATGGGAATGAAGAGCATTCTGGTTATCACCAGGATCAGATTTTCGGGGAAAAAGTTGTGGGATAAGGGGTACATGAGATGGAAAAAGGCAGAGGTGAGAAGGGAAAAAATAGAGAAAATATATATACACATTAGTAAAGAAGATGAGAAAATTACATTCAAAAAATAGTTTCCAGTGCATCTGGCCGAGGTTAAAAACTCAACCTCCTTGCCAAAGGTCAATGTGCATTAAACCACCTTCCATCATAAGTAGGAATAGGTTTAGCCAATAATAATAACTTAATAGAACAATGACCAAATAAAGCCATAATTCATTAACTTGTTTTTAAAAGTTCCACATGTATCTGCAAAAAAGATAACTTTTAATTTTTTAGAGGTATTTAATGTACATTTTCCAAAATGAATGATTGTATGAGCACACAACTTAAAGACTAACTTAAATCTAGAACAGACATAACATCCATCCCCAGGCCGTTAATTCACTAGTGTGGAAGGGTAGACCCACATTTCACCAATGATAACTTTTTCGGCTGGGAATCAAACCTGGGAACCTTAACCCAGTAGAAAGACATGCTGCTACCAACTCGGCTAAGGTGTCAGACTACATGGATCTTATGGTGAAAATAAATATTTCTCAAAAGATTTTTTAATAAATATTTTAAGAATTTAAAACATTAACTCACCTTCTTTGCATGGCAATATTCTTTATTTATTACTTCTCCAGTGCTGTACAACCTTCGTGGCATGCCATCTGAAAGATAAGACAATTAATGTCAACGTTTCTTCACACACATGATCATGTGTGTATGTAAAATGTAGTCCAAAATTTAAAAATTAGTTATAGCCCACTTTCCATCTACTTTCATACCATATAGTAAAATGTTTAAAAATGAGGTGGGCCCAATGGCTAAATAATTTTATAGTAAAGTAAATTGATAGAACTAAAGAAAAAGGAAAAATAAATTGCTAAGAGTAAATTGCTAAGAGTAAATTTGATGAAGAAAGCCCACCTAGGGAAAGAGGGAAAATGTGGGAAGAATCCAATGCACAAAGGTGACATCTTCCTTTCTTCTGTCTTCTATAGTAGAAATAGTAACACATTTTAACACAAATAGAGGAATATTTCGGCACTGTTGCCTTTATCAAACACAAAGAAGAAAGTACAAATAACACAAACACTGGATTACTCCATTTTGAATATAAAGAAGAACTGTTAGAAAAAACTTGTGCCAACTGTTTTTGGAAGTAAAAAAATATAATAATAATTAAGAAAATAAATAATAATAATGATGATAATTAAAATAATAATAACAATAATAGTAATTTGAAAAAAAAAAAAATCTTATAGAAAGAAAGAAACTATCTTCTGTTGAGGCCTGGTGGTAATCTTGATTTGCTAAAGGCACAATACCTTTAAAGCTGATGGCCCCAACAAGAGACTTTAGTCTCTCTCATTATGCTAATAAAACATCATCTTAAGGCTGGGTGCACTCTGCATCAAACATTAAGTGACAACAAACAATGGAACAACAAATGTTTGTGATATCATGTGTGAATGCGTGTTTCCAAATGGACACTGCATGGAACATGATCGAACAAAACAATAATACATGATAACACATGTTTACAAAAATCAGCCATCTTCCTTACTCCTATGTTTCATGAAAGAAAATGCATGGAACATTTTTCATTGTGCATACACCACCATTTGTTTACTAGTTTGTCAAGCTGAAGAGTGGAGTGTGTTGGTTTAATATGAAGTTAGTTGGTTGTCGAAGCTAGTTTTGCTAGTTTTTGTTGTGTAGTAGCAACATGTCAGAGCAGAAACGAGAGGGAAACGATGTATGCCTACTTACTGCCGAGTTAGATGTAGAAAAATGTACATTATTTGTGCAGAAGAAGCCTGTATTTTACGATTTAATCTTAAGGACAATCATAACAAAGTTTTAATCCATCCTTTTTTTAAACTTTGGGTGAACCTAGATACTTCTATCACGTTTCTCTTCTTCATGCAAAATCCCCAACCACTGCCACAACAAAGCCCCTTCCTCGTCACTTTCCTCAATCTTGACAAATACAAAAGCATGAGAGAATAAAACGTTTTATCAAGTATAGTTCCATCATGTTCCATGATCAAAACTTCCTTAACACAAATTTGTTTCATTGTGTTATGACACATAATGTTTGTGTAGTGTGCACCTTGCCTTAATTGGAATAAGATATAGCAATACATTTTTTTTAAAACCCCTTCAAACTGACCACAACCAGGTTTGAGATCCATAGTGTCCAAAGAGTCCGAGTGCAGAAAGTAAAGTGTGTTCCCCTCTTGAAGGATTGTATAATTGCGATGATTCTCATCCCACACCACCAGAACCGAGTCGCCAACATTACAACTGGAAGACATAAAAGAATAATTTAGTATAGTATGAGTAAGTGTTCCAACTAGATTGTATATATAATATATAACACGGTTTTATATTTTTCTCCGAGGTAAGATTATTTAGAATTTGAATTGCCACTCTTTACTCTTACTGTCCAAGGAGAGGCCTTCTCTTTCCTGATTGGGCAAGCTACTTCTTTATCCCAGATCCCTATTGCTAGGAGTGACAGTTGGAAATGTGCTCTTAAAGAAACACCATGGCCGGGTCTAGGGGTTAGTTTAGTTTCTTTTTCACTTGGTTTGGTTTTAATTTTTTCATGTTTATTGGTGTTGTTCTTGTGCCTTTGTGATGGAGCCTTAAGAAGATTGGTCCCACAAGTGTTATAAATATATAAATACATTTGTAAAGGTTTAAACAATGAGGAGGTCCAATAACTAACTAAATGATTATACAATCATGGAAATTTATCAAAATAAGAATATGTAAACTAATTAGGAGAAGAAAGTTCACCTAGGATGAAGAAAGTTCACCTGGGTGAAGAAGGGGAGTGGGGTGGAGACTCCATGGTGTCAGCCTGCAAGTGAGTTATACCAAAAAAGCGGCCACTACAGGGTGACAAAAATAGTGCACACATTTGTGGATGGAGGGTGTTAGTTCAGCAAAACTAGCCCTCCGGCCACTAAGCTTAGTTTTCTAGACCAAAGTGGCTACTTATTTATTCAAGTAGCTCCTCATTTGTCCTCCCGAGGCTGAGTTTGACCTCGTTCAATCTCCACTGCTTCACAGGAAAATATGGAGGCACCAGGGATCAAACCCGGGATTTTTGTATTTGTAGCCAGGAGCTTTGACTACTAGACCACATAGACCAAAGGAAAAATGTGTGAAGAATCCAATGTACAAATAGGATATCATCTTCCTTTCTTTTGCCTTCTATAGCAGAAAAAGTAACATACACATGGAAACAAGTTTTGTATTTTGGCATTTTTGCCTTTTTCTTTTATTTTTTTGATAAAGGCAATAATGCCCAAATATTAAAAGAAAAATTATTTTCATTGTGTGTGACTTTTTCTTCTATGAAAAGCAGAAGAAAGGAATATGTCATCTTTGTGAATTGGATTCTTCACACTTTTCTCCTATTTCCTTAGGTACGCTTTCTTCACTTAATATTCACTTAATTAGTTTATAGTGCAGTTACCCATCTGAGTGGCGTATTTAGTTAACGCGCTAGTTTCATATTGAGCTAGACTGCTGAGGACAGGGTAGTCAAGGTTCGAATCTTGGTCGGGTGAACTGGGGGTAGTTTTAACTAAGTGGTTTTCCACTCTCTCTCCACGCAAATACAGGCTCACTTCCTCTAAATTTAACCTTCCCAATTCCTAGCCCATTAGCGTAATTAGTACTTAAGAATATAACTGAATGGGTGGTAAGACACAATTCTAATTTAATTAATTAATTATAATGCAGTCACATTTAGTAGGGGGTAAAAGAACATACTCCTGTCTTAATAAAGCCAATGACAATATTTAATATATTCATAAAACCACAAAATGTCTAGCAAGTTGGGGAAAAAAAGTTAAGGAAAAAGAAAATTTTGTATGGATAAAATGGATGGCATTTAAAAATAAAGAGATGTAAAATGGATAGTAAAAACAAACTAGATAGTAGAGGAAGCAAGGGTGAGATGGTATGGCCGTGTAATGAGGAAGGAAAAGGAGAGGTTCGCAGGAGAACAATCGAGTTTCAGTAAGTGGGAAAAGAAAGAGACTGGAGAAGCAAATAACATAAAGTGTGTGAGTGAGAGGAAAAGAATGGTTGAAGGAAAGCGGGAAGAGGAATTTCACTAAACTGATCTGATCTAAGGCTGGAAACAGTTTATGATGATGATGATCAGGGCCCGGATTATGATTGTATGTCATATTTTTTTGATACATTACAGACAATACAAATGTGTTAATAAATACTGTTCATGGTCCCCTGGTTGTGAAAACGTTTATTTTATAGGTTATTATTTGTCATTTTAGATTTTTAGGTCAAATATCATATGGCAAAGTGTGAAGTGTGAAGTGGTCGTAATGACAAAGAAGAGGATAAAGCCTAGTAAAGCTATAAAGTTGGAGAGAATAGAGCTGATAAAAGTACAGAATGTAAAATATCTTGGAAGAATGGTAGCATAGAAGAAGACAGGAAGAAAAGTTGTTCTATAGGGTGTACTTTGTAACCATAGTCACATATGCAGCAGAAACATGGACAATGAATGTAAGAGAGACCAGGAGAGTGGAGGCCATCGGAATGAAGTTAACCGGGGAAGAGTTGGGGTACAGGGAGTACATGAGATTGTGGAGGATGCAAGACTGAGATGATATGGGTATGTAATGAAGATAAAAAAAGAGAGGACACCAAAGAAAATGTTGGCAATAAAGTATGTAGAAAAAAAGACCGCAAGGGAGGCCAAGATAGAGATGGGAGGAGCAGATAACAGAAATTGTTCAAATAAGAGGAGAAATTAAAGGAGGAATAGTGGTGGAAAGACAGAGAAAGGTAGAGGCATTTTACTAAATTGAGCCGGCCACAGTCTGGAAACGATTCATGATGATGAGGTGGTCATATTTTCTTGGTTTGTGTCATTTTTTGAGTTACTTATAGGTATTTATCTTGAATAAGTTTAATTTTAAACACTGTCGACATTTTATCAATGCACATATACTCAAAGAGAAATGTTGTCAACACACAACTGTCAGGATGAGAAAATAATGTAGGCAATTAACTTTGTATCCTCTTTGCTTGTATGGTTGTGAAATACACATTCCTGGTCATTGATTGCAAATTTAAAGTAATTTTTTATAACCTTTAGGTCAATTTATAGTTCATTTTTTGATTGTTCTTAAATCCTCAAAATCCGGGCCCTGAAGAATAGGATGATGATGATTAAGTGCCTAATGGCTTAGAAATGAATGAAAACAATGTGGAAATACTGTAAAATAATTTATGTAAGTGTTAGGGAAAAAGACAAACTTGAAAGGATAATTAGGTCAGAACCTCGATAGAAAACAAAGAAACTTCTTTCTTCGTTTCTTCATACACCCTATACAACTTCCATCTTCTGAACACTTACACAGTTACACATACATTTTAATTTTCCAACAATAATCTTTCAAAAATTTGATACCCGTCTTGGTGGCGTAGTTGGTTAACGCGCCAGTCGTGTTGAGCCAGACCACCGAGGACGGGGAGATCGAGGTTCGAATCTCGGTCGGGTGAACTGGGGGAGGTTTTTCCTAAATGGTTTTTCACTCTCCCTCCACGCAAATGCGGGTTCACTTCCTCTAAATTCAACCTTCCCAATTCCTAATCCATTAGTGTAATTAGTACTTAAGCGTATAACCCGAACGGGTAGTAAGACGCAGTGCAAAAATTAATTTAAAAAAAATTTGATTTGTCATTTTTGTAAGGCTCAAATGATTTAGAGATACAAAAGACACTCTAAGACTATGTTTGAACAAAAACAAAAAAAAAAACTTTGCCTGCAAGGTTGCGACTATTTTCTTATACTATCAAAAATATTATGAGCTAGTAGCCCACATTTGACACAGGAGGGCTTAATGCTGCTGATAGCACAATGCATGCCTTACAAGAATATGACAAGAGTGAACCTAGACATGGGATGACTCCTGGATAGCTATGTGGTTAAAGAGTTGGTGTACTAAGCCAAGTGTCCTGGATTCGATCCCAGTGTTCAAGAGTAATTTTTCAATTTTGAGAATATGATATTTAGACGCGGCTATAGCCTTAATTAACAAATATCATAGCTTCGCTATTTAATCCATCTTTTCAAATGTAGTCACAATTTTTTTATTTTTTTTATAATAATTTATTTTTTTAATAATTCTGTTTAGCTATGTAAAAGTGATAAGAAGATGGAAGTGCGAGTATTGTATGAATAAATTAGGTAAGAAGTTAAAATGTTTCTTTCGCTAGTTAGCTTTTCAGTTTGACCTGCTTCTCTATCACTTACTTTAAATAATTTTGCAATGTTTCTACTATGTTAAATGAAGAAGGTACTTACGATACTATACTAATTTTTCCTTGCTGAATTAGAGATGTTTGGCTTCTAGTCTGTAAAATAGATACAACTAATGAGTGTGGAGGTTAGCTAATTTTGAACATTCTGTAGTTCACACAATATTTCAACAACATACAAATAAATATATACCTTAAGGTTTTCACTGCTGAAGATAGCTTGAACAGGAAGAAAGAGTACTTTTATTAAACCAGATTCAATGAATCATTTTTAAAATTCCTCAACTTTTCTAGGTTTTACAAACCAAAAAACATTATTTTGCCAGTATTTTATGTGAAAATCGATTAGGGGTGTGCAAAATTCACTTCTTTAACCCGAAGTGAACACTAATCAAATATATTAAATATTTTCAAAGACTAATCGAAGTTTTAATGTTACTTTTTTGGGGTTGAACATAAATACATTGTGCTTATCTATATAAATGTACACACTAAAACCATTTAGAAAAGGTTCTAATATATATTTATTTTGTAATATTTCCTTCTGAGATGATGAATCAAGTTATTATCACAAAATGTAATTCAATTACTTCATATTTTTGAATATGAATATTATTTTATAATGTTTACATTACATATCAAAATGGCAATAAATGAACATAAAAAGGTATTTTAGCTAACAATTTTTCTATTGGTGAAGCAAAGTTGAGGTTTTCGAAGCTTCACATACCCCTAGCATCAATCAAAAAGTGCTTACTATTTCATTGATTAAAAAAAATCTTGGTATAAGATCAATTAAAGAAATACGTATCAGTGGTATTCACAAAATCACACTAATACTAATTGTTTACACATCAAATTCCTTACATTTTCCAGGTTTTCTCCATTTCCGGGTGCATAATATGATCTCTGATTAAACGATATTACATGTTTGTTTTTTAAAATATTGTGTGTTCTACTAGACTTCAGAAACAGCCAGCCTTCACAAAGGTAAGCTGAAGTCCCTTCATTTTTAATTCCCAGTTATTTCTAATGATTAAGCACAATAATTTATTTAATTATCTACTTGTATGCATTTACACAGCAGGATTGGTGGTTTTTGACAGCTGATGTAAATAAATATGCATGACAAATCTTGTTGACGCTTTTACACACTGTTTACTATGTCAGAATATTTTTATCCGCCTAAGGCAAATTTTTTATTTTTATAGCAAACATTATTTTGTAATAGTTGTTAACTTTTACTTGAATTAACTGTTGACTTTCATTTGCAATTATTCTTGGGCATATCCCTGATAATTCTCCAGCAGTAATCAACCAGCATGTTAGCACTACACTTCCCTTGGTACCGTTTACCATAAGAACAACGTCTTTGTGAAAAGGCTTTCCATGTATGTTACTAAGTACATCAAGGTTTAGTGACTCGCTTCAGCGATCAAATTGTCTAAGGTGTCAATCTAATATCAGACTGGCCTGCTGATGACAAAGAGATCAGGGTTTGAATCCCCATCAGGGCCAGTGAGGTTGGTTTTCTCCTAAATGGTTTCCTACTCTCCTTCCACACAAATGCGGGTAGATTTCCCCTAAAATGCTTCCTTCCTCATCCCTACCCCATTAGAGTAATTATCATGTATGTGTATAACCTGAACATTTAGTAAGACGCGATGATAAAAAAAAAAATTAGTGGGAAGAAAACCAGACATGACTGTAAGAAGTGAATATTTTGTGAAATTGTGTGCCCCATTTTGCCACATGACAATTTTCCCATGATTTCTTGGCAGTATCTGTGGCTAGTTTCTTTATCTGTGGGTGAACAAAAATCCTCTCTTTTTGCTTTGCCTAACTCTCAAGTGTGGAAACTTCTGCTAGATATAAACAAAACAGAGCTTCATAGCTTTCACCAAATTATTTTAAGGGATTGTAAACATAACTTTCACTACAAAAGATATATTAAAAAATCCCTAGTCATTGTTTAGGACACAATCAGCAAAATTATGGGTAAAAAAGCTCACTTTCTAGGTTATGATGTATTAAAATCAAGTTACGGTTTACAAATTTCAAGTTAATTTTTTTTTAATCCATGCAAAATTTTGGAAATAGTTTGTTGCTAAAAATGACAAAAAATACATAAAATGTTATACAAACAAATATAAATTCATCGATATCAGTTTAAATAGAGTACCTGTACTAATAAAATAAAGTTGGACTCCAAATGCAATGACAGTTAGATAGTCTCAACAAATTAGCATGGCTCTATAAAGCTAGAGAAATAAAATTTGGTGTAAGAAGTGAAAAATATATTTTACTTACTCAACAAGATCTCAAATATTTAGGCTTATACTTGACTATAGGTGTGGTAAGCTAAATGGTTGTATATCTGAGTTATTTAAAAAGATAAAAAGATTGGTGCTATTTATATAATAGAAATTGAGTTAACATTGCACAAGCTCATTGCCCTTGAAAATATTTTTTAAACACATTTATTTTCAAGCTTTCAATGCCACAGACAGTTTTCAACGCTCAGAGGATAAACATGGTTGCTGAATGTCTAGTGTCGCTCAATGTTATTTACTCTGTCTGATGAAATTGTTTGCAACAGTGACATATTTAATAAATAATGTGTTTGTGTGAATAATATGTATTCAAGAAAATAAGATTTAGATTGTGTGGTCATACAAAATGAATAAAATTAAATTAATTAAACAAAATGACTTTTTTCATTGATAAATGAAAGGATGTAATTAAAGGTGGCAAGATGCCGTACAGGTAGGAGTCGCGCGTACAGGTGGTGAAAATGAAGTTTTTACAATCCAGAAAACAAGAAGAGACAGAACCCGAAACAAAGCCTCAGAGCAAGATTAAACATAAAGGAGGCTATGTTAGAAAACTTTCGAAATCGCGTTTGGAGGGGTTTGGCCACATAACAAGAATGGAAACAAGAGAGATAGCAAAGAACTGGTTGGAAGACGAGGAGGTAACTAATAGACCAAGAGGAAGACCCCAAGGAGTGGTGAATCAACCTAATCATCAGTGACGTGGCAATGAGAAACAAGGACTAAGAGAAGTAGTAGGAAACCAAATATTTATGAATCGTGTGGAATGGAGGAGGCTTGCTAACAGTGTACCAGGCACCACTGGAACAATTATGTAATAGTGACGAATTTAAGGTATAATGTATAAAAATGAGGTGGGCCAATGGCTAAATAATTTTATAGTTAAGTAAATTGATAGAACTAAAGAAAAAGGAAAAATAGGCTGCTAAGAGTAAATTTGATGAAGAAAGCCCACCGAGGGAAAGAGGGAAAATGTGGGAAGAATCCAATGCACAAAGGTGACATCTTCCTTTCTTCTGTCTTCTATAGCAGAAGTAGTAACACACACATTTTAACACAAATAGAATAATATTTCGGCACTATTACATTTATCAAACACAAAGAAGAGAGTACAAATAACACAAACACTGGATTACTCCATTTTGAATATAAAGAAGAACTGTTAAAAACACATTGTGCCAACTGTTTTTGGGAGTAAAGATAAATTCCTTGGCTATGGTTGGTATTTATATAAACCTATTTAAAATAATGATAATAATAAAAAATGATATTTTAAAATGATGAAGATGATGATGATGATAATAATAATTTGAAAAATCTAGTAGAAAGAAAGAAACTATCTTCTGTTGAGGCCTGGTGGTAGTCTTCATTTGGTAATCCATTGGCGGGCCAGTTCCTACTGTCTAAGTTGAGAACTGTTGCACCGTTTGGGAAATGCTCTTAATATTTTGGTGATGTGGCGGGTTTGAAAGTCCTGGTTGTGGGTACCAGCATGAATGGGTACAGGCTTGTCCGGATTTTTGTGGTTTGTGTCAAAACGATGATTGTTCATTCGCTGTCTGATAGAACCTGTAGTAAGGCCTATAGATTTTTCAAATTATTATTATTATTATTATTATTATTATTAATATCATTTTAAAATATCATTTTTTATTATCATCATTATTTGAAATAGGTCTTTATAAATACTAACCATAGCCAAGGAATTTATATTTACTTCCAAAAACAGTTGGCACAAGTTTTTTCTAACAGTTCTTCTTTAGATTCAAAATGGAGTAATCCAGTGTTTGTGTTATTTGTACTTTCTTCTTTGTGTTTGATAAAGGCAACAGTGCCGAAATATTCCTCTATTTGTGTTAAAATGTGTTACTATTTCTACTATAGAAGACAGAAGAAAGGAAGAAGATGTCACCTTTGTGCATTGGATTCTTCCCACATTTTCCCTCTTTCCCTCGGTGGGCTTTCTTCATCAAATTTACTCTTAGCAATTTACTCTTAGCAATTTACTCTTAGCAATTTATTTTTCCTTTTCCTTTAGTTTTATCAATTTCCTTTACTATAGAATTTAAGGTATACTTAGTAAGAGTGTTCGAACATTGTACTTTCATGTGTAAAAACTATAAAGGCTATTTATTTTTTAACTAGGAATTACTTTATATTCAATACATTTGTGGTTGATCCATAACTTAGCAATGGTCTTCCTTGGTTTGGTTTTTAAATTAAGATATTCCTAAAATGATTTTGCTTGGCGAGCATTAAATACTAGATTTAGTACTAGAATGCTTTCTAAATTGCAAAGTATGATGTGTTCAGGGACACCCTTAGCAGACATGGGGCGCTGGGCAAACACTAAAGGTGCAAAAAAAATTGTGTCAAGTTTGAAATAAAATCGATTATTCAACACATGCAAATCGATGGAGTTTAAACGGAAAGCTCACTTCAGTCGTTAAATAATTCCAGCCACATGATTATGTATTTATTTATTTTTATATTCTGACAATGCTAGACTGCCTTTAACAAGGATTCTTCTATACTAGAGCCTAAGTACAAATTTCCCACCCCAACTAGTTTTCTCCCTGTACAGCCGCACCATTCGCACACCCCTAAGGACGGCCCAGGTTCCACTATATTTCATAGGACCAGGATATCTACCAGATTATGCAAACCATATTTCATGACCTATACTGGATTAAAAAAAAAATAGGAAGAAAGAATTCCCACACACAGCCTTGAGCCTACTATAGTTTTCCCCTCTTATATTCTTTCTAATCTTATTTTCTGTTCTTGTTTGTATAAGCTAATTTTGAGCAAAATATTTATTTAAAAAAAGTACTATTCTTACCTGTACAGTGAGTTTGTAATGCAAAAAATAATGTAAGCTAGAATTCTACTCTTTCAATTCCAGATAGTATTCACTGATTTAGTCTAGGGTTCTAGTTCCGCTAACTACTAACCAGCCTCTCCTTGATTTCAAGCTCCTCTTGTAAAGTCTGCTGGATAGGCTCTGGACTAGTTGCCACGTCACGACTGACGCCTTCCCTGCAACATTTTACATACAACTCCTCAATATAGCTGCTAACATCAGAGGGATTTTTTTTAGCACCATGCCTTACTACCTGTTCAGGTTATACACGTACATAATAATTATGTCAATGGGTTAGGTATGAGGAAGGTTGAATTTAAAGGAAGTGTACCCAAATTAGTGCGGAGGTAGGGTGAAAAAACCACCCTCAGTACACCCAAACGGGATTTGAATGCCGATCTCCCTGTCATCGGCAGTCTAGTCTAAGATGAGAGTGTCACTTTAGACTGTGAGGACACCGAAGCAGGTCAAAAGGAAAATGTTCATAAATATTTTCACAACACAAATTAAGAATTAGTAAAATTTAGTAAACTAAAACAAACAAATAAAATGTAAATGATTACTCACTGTACAACAGCTACAGACGTGCTCATGTCAGACGAGCTGGTGGTACTCATCTTAACGTCAGAGGAGGCATTATCCGTTGTCATTGAAGACAGGGTGCTAGAGTTCTTCTCCCTCTCCTCTGCCAGCTCTGACTTGAGGCGAGCATTGACGGATTCCAAATTGCTGAGACGCTCCAAGACGTCACCAGGCTCAGCCCCCAGGCTCCTAAGCGTATTATAATAAATTCAATTTAAAATGGTTTTGGGATGTACAAAGCCTCAACAGAGTGTCCATCTAAATTATATTTTAAAATTCTCCAACTTTTTTCAGGTTTCAAGAACCAATTTCTAACTTTTTCAGTCACTGTTTTGTAAATTTTATTTGATAATGTCACACTATTTTATTAAGATCGCAATTTGATGTAATAGTATTTTTAGACACATAAAGCCAACACATTCTGAAATTGTGTCACTCTATGAAGGGATAAAATGGTATAAGCCTTAAGGAACGAATGGGCTTTTAGGCAGTAAGATCTGATTAAATTTCAGTGAGATCATATTGAGACATTAAAAGATTGCCTTACATAAATACAGTTTATGTATGAAATAAAGTGGATTGCGCAGAAACAATTTGAAATAAATAAAATGATAGAATATTAGGAAAATGGTAAAGCACAAATAAAAGTAAAAACACTAACACATATTTACACACACTTCAATATTTCGATGCTATTATAGCATCTTCCTCGGGAAGTGGTAGTAATTAGACAGTTTACAGTTTAAAATTGTTGAGACACAAAAATATATATTTTTCTTCTTCCTTTAACAAATAAAGAATTATCGGGCATGTGCATAAACATGCTCCAACTTTGGCTAATGACGCGCGGTAGAGGGGTGGAAAAACACAAAAATCATATGTTGACCTTGTAAATTAGGATTACGGTAGTATTTCAACTATATTAAAAGAGCTTTGTGGTGTGTATTAACTGGAAGATAAATGTTATTTTAGTGATTGTTTATAAAAGTTGTGTATGTTATAAGCAAATTTTTGAAAATTACAGAAATTTTATTAATTTTCCAAAATTTTTTCCCGTTTTCTAGGTTGCTATACACCCTGATCAGAAACCTTAATTTTCTATTATGAAACTAAGATAAACAGTTAGTTATTAGGCTAGGAGTAAGTTAGTGATTCAGTACTTTCCTTTTATTTTTTCCCCTCTTTTTTGTTGATAAAGACTATAAAACTAAAACTAAAAATGTTTTATTTTTCAATATGTGTGTGACTTTTTCAAATATAGAGGCTTGAAGAAAAGAAAAAGATGTCACCTTTGTGTAATAGATTCTTCCCAATTTTCCCTCTTTCNGTGGGCGTTCTTTAATAATGTGTTCAAACATTAGAATTCAATAAAATTAACTTTTTAAGTTGTACTAAAGAACAAACACAAGTACGTACATAGGCCCAGCCCCTTGGTCATCTGTGAGGCGACGGATAGTCTCCTGGTGGCGATGGCATTCCTCTATAAGCGAGACTTCCCGTGCCCTGGCAGCGTCCAATTGACGATCTTTTTCTCCTACCACTCTACGCATGGCTTCGTTAAACCAAACCTGAAACACAAGCATAAGTACATCTTTATTGATTTTTTTTTACTGCCGCTTCTTACTTTTTGTTCAGGTTATATGCATATGTACTAATTACGCTAATGAGTTGAATATTGAATTTAAATTAAGTGTACCAGCCTTTGCGTGGAGGAAGAGTGGAAAACCATTTTGGAAAAACCACCCTCAGTACATAATATTTTGCACCGCGTTTTACTACCCGTTCGGGTTATACACTTATGTACTATTTATACTAATGGGTTAGGAATTGGGAAGGTTGAATATAGAAGAAGTGAACCCGCATTTGCGTGGAGAGAGTGGAAAACCATTTAGGAAAAACCACCCCCAGTTCACCCGAGCAAGATTCAAACCTCGATCTCCCCGTCCTCGGCAGTCTAGCTCAACAAGGATCTAGTGCGTTAGCTAACTATGCCATTGAGGCGGGTCCCTCAGTACACTCGACCGGAATTCAAACCCCGATATCCCTGTCATTGGCAGTCTAGTCTAACATGAGTGTGACGCCTTAGACCATGAGGCCACCGAAACAGATATTGGAAGATTCAACAGGAACTTCTAAGCAAATTACTATCCCAGCACAGCACTTCAAAAAGGACTAAA
Organism: Timema bartmani; assembly: GCA_902151455.1. Classification (NCBI taxonomy): domain Eukaryota; kingdom Metazoa; phylum Arthropoda; class Insecta; order Phasmatodea; family Timematidae; genus Timema; species Timema bartmani. The sequence goes on from CABFWB010000087.1 coordinate 52,669, forward strand.
TAAAATAGAATATATTTATTATGAATTACCCCCAGCGCTATAATTTAAAAGGTTTTTTTATTAGATAATGTTTACTTAAAATCAAAATTAGCTTAAAACACAGCTAAAAAGAACTCTACCTCTAAAAGCATCTCAATTCACAAATCTGAATCATATTTTAATTAATTCACAGTTTTGGTAATGGGGCACGGAATGTGCTACTTTCCTAATAAAAAAAAGGAGTTGGGGGGGGGGGGGGCATGACTAGGCTGACTGCATTCGAAAATTAACTTCAATTTTTATATCTAGGTGAATGTAGTGAAGCAATTTTCAACCTTTTTAAACTCATGGCACACTTTTTTAATGAAAGCTTTTATCGTTAAAAAAACGTGAGTATTAACCCTTTGAGTGCCAAGAGAAATGACAAAAAAATGTGCTAAAAGTGCCAAGCTATTTTCCTGAAAAATGCAGGAGTTTGTTTAAATTTTAATAACTCATTAGTCTTTGAACTTCTTGCACTCAAATTTTTACATAAACTAGCTAACATGCTTGCCAATCCGATGATATAATTATACATATACTTTTTTAATTTTTAAATATAATAAAAAAATCACTAGCCAAGATATTAAAAAAAATTTTTTTTACTGTTTTATTTAACATTAATTTTTAAGCATTGAAAATTTAAATAGCTTGAAATAGAATAAATCACTGAATAGAACATAAAAAACTGAGTAAATAACAAAGTTTACAAAAAAAACTAACTTTAGATTTTACGCTAAACTTGGGTTATGCATAGCAGCTGTTTCAGTGACCATCAACTTTAGCAGGGTTATAGTAAAATAAAGTCTATAATAAATAATTGGGTTGGAATCAGAAGGGGACGGTGAGAGGACTTTAAACATGGTAATTTTGCATAAATATGAAGAGGTTGGGGTGGATTATCCTGATCTTCAAATATTATTTCATCCCTTTAGGAATAACTAGTATTCACACTCGTGTCATCAATGTCAGCTGCCACTCCTACTTGATTCGATCTTTCAATTTCACTAGAACAAAATTCCTGTTCAGTTTCATAATTTACAAGTTCAGAATCAGTGCTTTCAGAATGACAAACAAATTGATCACTCTGGGTTGAGCTGTCAATAAATATTGCAAGTATTTCTGTGTCTTGAATCACAGCTTTCCTCTTAGTAGCCATGTTTACAAACAAGGCCAAAGATAAAACTCATAAAGTAAAAAGTTATAAAATAATTTTCAGGTTCGATATATCGCAAAGACAAATAAAAGTAGCTTGAACATACGAGAATGCAGTGGAAATAAAATCTACTCTATCTGTTGACTTAATACTGAACTAAGAGCTCGAAAACAAGGGATCGCTGTGAGCGACGCTGGCAAGTTTAGCAGATATTTCGTGCATCGCTCTGAGCGACGTTGGCACTCAAAGGGTTAAGATTGTGTTTAAGTTCAACAGATAACATTCTCATAATTGTGTTAATTTTAATAGATTTCAAAAGGTTTATTTATATTTCCCCATTTTTGTTTTTTTTATTACTTCTTTTTGATCTTTCCCCAAAATCTTGTAGCATACCTGTTGAACCTTCAAGGCACACCAGTTGAAAAACGCTAATCTATTATTTCATGCTTTTGTAAATATACACACAAATAGAACTATTTATTTCTATGTTGAAATGAATGTATGAATGAATTAGTGACCACATTGCTGTATCACAATGCCGCTACCGAATTGGGCAGTAATGATCGATTTTATTTTTTGTCCAGTGGGAGAAAGGTAAAGTGTGTGAACTTTGTTCTTCTTTTCATTGTAAAGGTCATGTTGTGTTCGTCCCTTTTATACGTTTCTATCCACCTTTCCTATACCTTCTTTCAAATACAATACTGTTATTATAAACATTTTCCCTGATTTCCCCCGATTATTTCCTAAAATTCCCGACTAAAAAGTATGTCCATGTATGTTAACTAACCAAATTTTGAGGAAAGATTAGAATTAAAAAAAAAAATTGAGGGTTTAGGATTCAAGGATCCCATCCATAATTTAGTTACTATTTTGACTTGCTGTTATTCTAATATATTACTATTTAATCTTTTGTTATGTATGAAAAAAGTGCATTGAGCAAAAACATTTGGTGATAAATAAAATTATAGAATATTAGGAAAATGGTAGAGCACAAATAAAAGTAACAACACTGACATATATTTACACACATTTCAATATTTCGATGCTAGTGTAGCATCTTCCATTTTCCTAATATTCTATCATTTTATTTATCACTAATCTTTTGTTAGTAATTTTTTCCCAAGATTCGAATCTAAAATTAAGATACATATTTAAATTCTTTAAAGAATTATATTAGCACTAAATGAGTAACCTGTTTCTCAGCATCTGCCTTTGTTTTGACGATTTTGATCTTCTGTTCCAGTGTGGCTTGCCACCTTGCCCGCTCTTGCTCGATGGCGGTCTTGACCGCTGCTTCCTTCTCCGCACACAGGTTAGATCTCTGCGGCAATCAATCAAATACAATACTTCCGTGTCAAATTGACGTGGAAATACTAAAAACATGATGAAAACATTTCCGACCGATTGATAATTTAATCACCTACCTGGTATTTCAAGCCATCTCCAAATTATGAGTACATGAATATTCCTAAAAGGGGTGTTCAAAGATAGGACTTAAATGAGAAGGAACCTAAATTATTTTTTAAGACAGAGCATAAAATATTGAAAATATTATGACTATGTCAACTATTCAGAAAATAAAATAAAATTAGAAGAGGTGTGCAAAGTACATTTTTTCAATATTTTTTTTGTCATTGTGTTCCACTAACTGTGTAGGTATTTACTAATAAGGTAGGGATAGGGAAGGAAGTATTTTGGATGTAATCTTTCTGAATTCGCATGATGGGAGAGTGGAGAATCATCTAGGAAAAAATACCATTAGTAGACCTGACCGGGACTCAAGCCATGATCTCCCGATAATAAGCAAGCCAGTCTAACACCATAGTGACGCCTTAGACTGTTCGACCACTGAAGAAAGTCACATCCCAATTGCTTTATGCATAGAGAATGGGTGTACACACAATCCAGTGCAGTCCAGTAGACTGTTAATGTTTGTCTATTTTATAGTCCTGATAATAAGTTGTCAGTCAATGCAATACCTAAGATAACAAAATAATTTGATTTTGAAATGTTTTATTCTTTAACAATATACGGTAGAACAATCGAAAGAGGGAACTACCTAAAGAGTTGACCATACCTCAATTTTCTCGAGGCTAGAATCGCTGGGACTGCAGTCCAAGGCCATGCGGAACCTCGACCTGAGACTCTCTACCTCCGCCTTGTAGTCTTGTGTCAGCTTGTCACACTGATCCTTGAGCTCCCGCACCTTCTCTCTGTCAGCCGCATCCAGCTGTTGCTGTAATTCCCCACACAGCGTCCGGCACTCAAAGAGCTGGGATTCGAAGGACCTGGCCACCTCCCTCCTCTCTTGCACCTCCTCCTCAAGACGCCTCTCCATGTCCGCGCGCAGCGTTGCCAGCTCTTGCTCTTTCTTTTCTATGCACTGGAAAGAAGAACAAGACTTTAATGGTTAGTACTATTTTGAGGTAGGAATAATCAGTGAAGTTAATGGGGTCATATAATACTTATCACTAGTTAGCTGTATGAAAACCTTCAACAAAGAGTTACCTAATAAGCACTTCTTACAATTCTATCAAAGTTTAACTAGGATTCAATCCAAGGTCATCCTTCACTCCTTTAATACAAACCTTGCTTAGATAACAAACCCAGTGAAAATAGGTGTAGTGGTACTCTCTCCTTCTGAGAAATTTCAGTAGCTGTTCATTATAAAGTATGTCAATTATTGTTTGTAATTTTTAAAGTTTTTTTGATTATTGAAACTTACTGCTTGTTAGGCTGTTTGTTCACAGATTAACTAGTTAGGATATGTTCAAATCCTCGATTCCTTTGAATCCTATGATATTTGCAAGATTCAAGATTCATAAACATCTAAAAAAAATCTCGAATACAATTCTGAAGACCTTGACTTCAAACAACAATTTTAGTAATTAGTGAAAGGAATTATATAGAGTTGCGAAGTTGGGAGCGTAACAAAATCACACATAAAAAAAGTACAAAATCTTATCATTTTAATTATTTTATTAAAAAAAATTTATGACACAATATACATGATTAAAAAAATATAGTATTTGTCGGTGGCCCAAAGCCTTAAACAATTTTTTTTATTCAATATTAAATATTTTTGCTTAGAAATTAACCATTTTTAAGGATTTAATTTGGACTCTTAAATTGGATTTGAATGAAAATTAAGGATTTAATTTGGACTCTTAAATTGGATTTGAATGAAAATTAAAGATTCAAAATTTGGAAAATATAGGATTGGACCCATCTATAATATTAACATTAATTGGGTAGGGGTGAGTAAAGTAGAATTTAGAAGAAATATACCCACATTCGTATGGACAGTGTGGAAAACAATTTTTTTTTTAATCACCTTAAGTACACCCGGCTAGGATTTAAGCCCCAACCCTTATGCCACCAGCAATCCAGCCTATTGTGAGAGCGAAGCCTTACACCATGCAGCTTTCGATGGAGTGGAAGGTTTTTTTAAATGTGAAAGTTAGTATTAAATCAACCCGCTTTGATGGTAAAATTGTCAAAGACATCTGTCTACCAATAGATTGGACTTCTGTTGTGGGAAAGATATGGGTTTGAGTCTTGATCAGGTGCAATGAGGGTGGTTTTTCCTAAATGGCTTTCAACTTTACCTCCATGCAAAAGTGGGTTCACTTCCTCCAAATTTAACCTTCTTCCTCCCTAACCCATTAGTGTGATTAGTTTTTTTTATTTAGCATCACGTCTTACTACCTGTTTGAGTTATACGCTTATGTACTAGGTACGCTAGTGGGTTAGGATTTGGAAAGGTTGAATATAATGGAAGTGAACCTGCATTTGCATAAATGAAGAGTGGAAATCCATTTAGGAAAACCCACCCAGAGTTCACTGAGCAAGATTCAAACTTCAATCTCCCTGTGCTCAGCCGTCTAGCTCAACATGAAACTAGCATGTTAGCTAACTATGCCACCGAGGTGGGTAGTTTAATTAGTGCATATGTGTATAGCCTGAACAGGTAGTAAGACACATCTTGTGATGGAAATTTCACCAAAAAAAAACTGTTAAAAATAAATATTTATTATGTTTAAGAGCTATATCGATCTTTTACTGACCTGTTTAAGTTCCTTGATCTTCTCATCTTTGGCATCTATGTCGACCTTTGTCTCCTGTTTAAGGTTGACCATCTCTAGTTCGTGGTCCACCGTCAGCCTTTGGATCAGCTCCCGCTCTCGAAGGACCTGTCCTGCAATCATCTCTTTCTGCTTGCCGGCGAGACCCTCCGCTAGGTCCCTGCATAACCTCAACACCTCATCACGCTCCAAGGCAGTCTTGGAGCGCAGCAGTGCCAGATCATCCCTAAGATTGGCCAAAGCCTCCCGCATCACGCGGCCCGCTGCCTCCAGCAAGTTCTGGACACGCTCCACCTCATTGCGGGTGCTGCCAAGGTTTTCCTGCAGGCAATAGGTTGCCCCTTAAGTCTTGTGTGGCATAGTGAAGTACATTTCACCAAAATTACAGTTTTATTTTGGTAGGAAGGAACTTTTTGGCAGTTATAAATGGTACTAAAACATTTTTAATATATATGTACGTAAGGTCATGGGATTTGTAACTGTCATTTTTGATAAGAAATGTATTAATACCTGAAATAATACTTCTAATAAAGTAAAATGTTATCAATGAAGATCAGAAAAAAATATTTTTTGTTATTTTCTAAAAGTTCCTTGAAATCAAAATCATACTCTAGTTTAGTAATTACAATTAAATGCTAATGTTGTATTTGGAAGAAGATACAGGAAAGGTGAATATAAACATATAAAAGGGAATGAACATATGTCTCACTAAGTATCCTATGGTTGATTCTTCATCAATTTTCTTTTTCTGCCTTTTTTGATTTTTTACGTCTAGTTTTAGGAAGCTACATTGCGCGCTTCACACTCCCTCCTGATGAGTTCTGAAAGGTCGGGGGATTGGGCGGTACCAATCGATTTTCTTTAATAGGCAGCCATTGCCCCTATGTCCACTGGCAGGACCACAAAGTGTGAACTGTGGTCTTATTTTCGTTCTTTGTTCCCTTTTATATGTTTTCTATCCACTTTTCCTGTAACTTCTTCCAAATGTAACAAAATACCTCAAAAAGCAAAAAGAGGTTTTTCTTATAGAGATATAAGTATATGATAAGCAATTCATTAAAAAAACATAATATATAAAGATTAAGTGTTGGTAATATATTGATGATTTTTTTTAAAAATTGAAAATGGGAAAAGTTCAAGTATATTAACTTACACTTTGTCAAAACTAAATGTAATTAGTAAATTTAAATAACATTGAAATCTCAAATGAGAATCATATTGAGAATTATTATAAAGTATGATTATTATTATTATTAATATATTAGGTTTTCTGTCTTACAACAGATCCATTCCTTTTGTCAGTGAACTTAGACCGTCAATAAGTTCTGTCCTCTGCCTCCTCCTTCATCTCCCATAAATGTCTATATTTATAGTAATAAAATCATACAGTTAAAATTATTTTAATGTTTGTTATGGATATATTAAAAGTATATCACAGAATTAAGAATATAATGTTCAAAAATAGCTCTTAGCAAAATACAAGAAACTCGAACACATAGTTTGCATAATGGTAATAAATTGTGCTCCATGATTGGTTATTATTAGTTTTCGGAAGCAAACAGTAGTTAACTTTGAAACAAGTCACAGTATTCCTGATTTCACAAATATTATGTTTTTCAAATGTTTTACTCCAAAATAAAAGCCAAAGTATTCTTAAGGTGAATATATTCTGAATGATCACACGCGTGACCAAGATTGTCCTTTTTTAAAAAAAATATTAAGGAGCCTACTGCTTATTCATATTATCCATAACTTACAGGGCGAATTTATAAAAAAAATGCAACTGTATTTGCCTTAAGTGTATCAATAATCCATTTCAATTACACACTGTTGCTATCCAAACTTAATCTGTACTTATCAGGAGTACTTATGCTCTAATTAACTAAGTTATATGTGTAACTCCCCAAGTGTTAAATGTAAATAAAAGATTTCAATTTTTAAAACAAATCGATATCTTCATTTATACAAATAAATTGATTCTTAAGAGACTACAATGATTAGATTAGATTCAAAACTGAATTTGGAACAAATATCAATTGTTTAAGAAAGTTTATTTTGATTGCGAGTCAAACCTAATATTAAAAAAACAAATCTAAATTGAATTAGATATATTTCTTTAACTACCCAATTATATATTTTGCAATTACATTTACAAGCAATAAAAAAAATCCCTTTTACACATATATATATTTTTTTTAAGAAGAAGCTGAATAAATATAAAATTTAAATATCTGTGAATCCAAGCTTCCATTTGTTAAATTATATCTAATTTTTGCTTAATTAAATTTAATAGATTCTGGATATATTATAAAGATGATATTATAAAGATGATATTATAAAGATTATAAAGGTTCATCAAAGAATATAATGTTATATTTTCAGTTGCTCGCAAATGTATTAAATGAATTATTTGGCCAACACAATAATGAAATTAATAGACATGCTAATTGAGGGATCCAGTGGAAGAATAATGAATTCTTTGCCATGACAAATATAAACTTTGGTAGCAGTCTATGTACCCTTTGTTTATCCTGTAAGGTAACAAGCTTTCCTGGCATTATTCCACTATGGTATAACAGGGTCATAATGTAATCTATCAAGGTAAAACAGCTACCTTGACTTGCACTATCCTACATTATAGTGGAACCCATCAGAGTAAACTTAATCAGGATCGAAGGAGTGTGCATGTCAGAATAACAAGTATATCATGATTTTCTTACAAATGGACATTTGGAATGTCTTCTAGTAAATATAACCATATTTTTTTCAAGCCAACATGGATAATAGTTATCAAAAGTGACAGCTGCATCTAACTTGAACTGGCATATGAATAGGTGAAATTAGATCTAATAACTTTCCTACAAGTCGGATGTGTCCATTTATAAGAAAACTGGAGTATAGAGGACCTACCTAGTTCAGCCTCAGCCCGTGCTTTTAAATAATTTACAACTGGCAGTAGAGTTGGTGACGACATTCGAAGATGTCAAATTTCTCTTGAATTAAGTTGAGTGCTTTGGTTTTATGTAAATTAGTTTTGAAGCTCTTACATAATCATTTCAAATATGTAGATCAATCTTGAAGTAATTTATGAAAGAAAAAAAAGTGATAAATTTCTAGACCTTTAGTTTCCCTTTTCACAGGTGACTATAATCGACATTTGTGTGATAAATTGAATATTTATATTTTGTTTTGTATAAAAATTATGTTTGAATAAGTCTATGAGAAAAGTATTAAAAGTGTAGGAGCACAGCTTATATTTGTCAAAGTTCACTGGTTTTACTAATATAATAGATAAAATTTTCATTTTAATTCCCGAATATTTTCAAGCGTGTTTTTATGGGATTTTGACGGTTTAATTCTTCCAAGGAATCCTTCAATTTTTCGCCAAATTAATGTTAGCTAAAAACTAGTTATATAATACATACGTAATTAAATGGTGAATGTCAAATGACGAGGAAAGGTTTAGGTTGAAAGGAACCAAACACCGGGCAACCAACTAGGGCCCAAATCTAGCAAACACTAGACTACAATAGATCACGGTTTAGATGCTTTAGAGCAAAGAATATTAATTTCCTTGCTAGACAAAAGAAAAAAAAAAAGAGATCAGAATGTATTAGCTATCAAATAAATCATCCAAGATAAAAATAAAAGGGTTGAAAATAAAATTTTAGGAAAGGTCATTAAAAATTAATGTAAGTCAACAAAAATCACTAAAATTGATTCTTCCAACAGCCATTGGTGATTGGTACATGATTAAAAAAATAAATAATAGACATTATTGTATTGGTCCGAATATAATACGAACATAATATGACCCTAAAAAAACTGTCTTGACTATTTCTTGAGGTAAAACTTGACAAATTTGAAACAGTTTAATTTAACTTTATGTAGTTTCTTCTCATGCCCTAGTTTACTTGAGACACTGAGGAAGCCTTCTTTTCAACACGATTACTCACTTGCAGATCTGACATAGGTGATTTTTTTTAATATCAGTAACACAACACAGATTCTGCCACCCACTATCAATGAACTATTGAATTACCAGTTAATTGACAATGAAAGATGGAAATCCTCTTTTTATCACTTTGTTTTGACCTTGAACTTATTATTAAATGAGCACAATGATTTCTGGCAGGTGGTACGGTTCTGGCATGCAACAAAATAGACCTCTGTATGAATATGCCCCTTTTTTTTCTGTGAAAAAATATTAGGCTGCACATATAATTCGAGTACAGTTTTCAAAAGGACATTTTAATGGGAAAAACATAGCACTATATTCAGGCCAATACAGTTTATTGTATGAGTGTTTTCAGTATTTGTCGCTTTGGCAGAAATTTCTAATCATTATTAAAATACAAAACATAAATATGGCACTAAGAGATAAATTGTTATTGTTAGAAAAATTTGATGTCAACAATATCCATTTAAAATGCATATTTGTCTTATATGTGGGAGATAAATTAAATAGGATTTAGAAAAAATAGAAGAGACAACCAAATTTGGTTTTAATGGTGAAAAGATGACAAATTTAACAATTTCCATTGCTACCAAAAAGAACAATTCCATTAACTCTTTGTTTAATTTCAGCAGTGTAAGATGAGAACTGTCTTCACCTTTTGATTAGGTTTGTGCCTTTTTTGTTTTTGTTTTTTTTGTTTTCCTATTTCAAGTACTTTCTTACATTTAAGAAAATGTTTGTCTGATATCTTAGCTCAGTTGGTAGCACATCTGCCTATTGAGTTAAAGGTCCTGAGTTTGATTCCCGGCATGGCTAAAAGATGTATCATTGGTGAAATATAGGTTTACCCTTTCACATTGATAAATTAAAAGGCGGTGAATGGATATTGTGTCTATCCTAGTCTTAAGTTAGATTATAAGGCATATGAAGCTATGAAACGCCTAGCGAGCTGGTAGGGGAAAATATATAGCTTGAATAAAAAAATAATTCAGGCCACAGGCTGGAAAAAGTAATGGATGTAAAACAGTAGATCTTGGCTTATTTTCATGATTATTTAATTCAGGTGTTTTTAAGTCCCCTATTTTGTTTTGTTAAAATATAGATTTAAAATGCGGAATTCTAAATGAGATTTATGTCCAACCACTAAAATAAGTATTTCTCTATAAGGAAAACCCCTTTTCGCTTTATGGGATTATTGTATTATATTTGGAAGAAAGTACATGAAAGGTGGATAGAAACAAATAAAAGGAACAAACATAATACCAGTATGGTTTTTGCAATTAAAAAAGTTAGTTACAAAATTTACACATTACAATGCTGCCATTGGACAAAGAAGTCATGGCTGCCTCTTGAAGAAAATCCAAACTCTTGTAATACATGTAAATTTATGAAAAATAATGAAATAAAAACTATTTCAGTGAAAAAATTCCACATAAAGAAAATGGAAAAAAATTAGGGAATAATCCAATGGTCAAATATGACATCTTACTTTATTTTGTCTTCCATAGTAGAAAAAGTTACACACACATTGAAATACAAAGTTTATATATTTTGGGATTATTGCCTTTTCAAACAAAGAGGGAAAAAGAGAAGAAAACCATTGAAATAAAAATTGTTTTTCAATGTCTGTAGGATTTTTTTTTCTACTATAGAAGCAAAAAGAAAGTAAGATGTCATATTTGTGAGAAAGAATCTTCCCACAATTTTTTTCTCTTTCACTAGCTGAGCTTTCTTCACTTAATTATGGTGGTTTATCTTTCCTTATTTTTATAGATTTTAAATAATGTATTATCATTTAGCCTTTGGGCCTCCGTAAGAAGATACGAAACAGAGGAATAAAAACACATTAAAAAGGAAAACACAAGACAGCTTTCACAATGAAAAAAATAACACAAGAGTCATGTTGCTTATTTCCCACCCCCTCCTGAGGAGTTTGATAGAATGAAACTTAGGCTGTAGATTTGGCGGTGAGAATTAAAAACAATTAAAAAGGAACCATTACTTATTTGTCCAGTGGCAGCAATTTAAAATGTGAACTATGTTGTTCTTTTCATTGTGAAATTGAATACTGTGTTCATTCCTTTTAAGGTTTGTTTCATGTAAAAACAAAGTTTATCAAAAAGATAAAAAAGGGGAAGGGGGGAGTTTATTTATATCGTATCATATTTTAAAATAATTTTGTACTGTTTTTGTAGAAAAGTAACACTTGATCCCGGGATTAAACTTAAGGGTGACCTCTTAAACCACAAGACACACCAAAATTTTGCAAAACAAATTTTTAGGAACTTTTACTTAGAAAATTAAAATGGCTATCAAATAAATTTAAAGTTCACTGTAGAATTTTTGAATGCATGAAATAAATCTGAATTAAATGTTTTCATGAAATTTACTATTTGAACTTGTAAATGTGAATTATGGTCAATTTTGTAGACTTATTGTGAATTTACAATCACATCCCAGTAACCAAAAAGAGTTCCCACAGTCTAAGAAATGTATCCGCCTCAACCAAAGAACATTGGATAAAATGTGTGTTTGAACCGGTTATTAAAAGTTATATTGCAACCAAAGGCAAATATTTAAAGATATCGAAGAAGAAAAAGAAACAACATCTTAGCAAAGAAAATTTTATCTTTTTAGCCTTATATCTTAGGTTTGTTTGGTATATATCAATTTTAGCTGTAATTTTTATATTTGCTGTGTCCAAGGGCGTAGAAAGGGCAGGGATTTGGTGGAGTTCAAGACTCCCTGGAATTTGACCAAAAGTAGACTCTCTACTCTCTTGGCCTGATGAAGCTGTCTGGGACAGTGAAAGCTTGTCCTTAAAAATGTGATTGTGTGTTTTACAGTGTTCTATCTAAACAATATCTACTCCAGTATCACCAAGCTAAGTGTGCTGGCTATCCCTCCTAATTTAAACCATGATTTAGCCTAGTGCTCTATTCCAATTAACCTTAAAATTTGTATCGTAGTATTTACTCTGCGCCTACACTTTTTAAGCTCGTTATTCATTCTTTTTTATAACCACTTCAAGCACTCAGATTGGATTTTCTCATTGTAATCAAAATAAAAAGATAAATGTAATAATATATATATATATATAGGGTTGCACGATATGAAAAGAACAAAAACATAATATGCAAATAAATGTGATTGAAAAACAAATTGGTATGGAGTAAATTTTTGTATTTGGTTTTATCATAGACAAGGAAACATATTTTGAAGCTATAGGTTTTTAATTATTTGTTTAGTATCCTTCATTTATCTATGTTTCATTTCTATGTTGTTATGAAATGGCTTAATTTATATTATATTTATAGACTAAATTATAGAAGACACATGTAAGGATCAACCACCAATGTTAGCTGAATATTAAAGAATAGATTTTTTTTTAAATAGTTAATTAAAATAGGAAAAAAAAAGGAAGAATGAAAATAATGGTTCTTCAGGTTGTTGGATTAAAAGACTGAAGTAGGTTGCATACAAAGTCTTATTGCTTTAAATTTAAAGTTAAATAGTTAGAGTTATGAGGAGCTTTAGTCTTTGCAGCAAAAAAATTTAAAAATACGATTTAAAATCAGGATTATGCTATTAGTAGTTATTATGGCTTTTGTTTTTAAGTATTGACATGTTAAGAGAAAAGACTATGTTGATATTATAAAATCAAATATTAAATTTACTCTAATTTAAATTTCAAAATTAGAATATTAAAAAACAGATTTGGAATAGAGGATAACAATTTTTTAAAGTAAGAATAATAGTGTTGGCATTAGAATTTTCCAAATTGTTGCAATGTTGAATTTCCAACGTCTAAAAAAATTGAATAACCCATCTCAAAAAAATTCGGCATGGGACAAAAATAGCTCCCTTCTAAAATATGTGTGCGACTCTAAAATTAAGTCCAGAAAACAACCAAAACCTGAGGAAGCCATTGTCTGGAAAAGGCAAGGGCTGTCGTCTAAGTTGGGGCCTGGTGTTCTGTACCTGCAGGAGGGCAACCAATGTGTGAGTGTCCTCCAACTGCCGCTGCAGCTCGGGGACCACCTGCACGTTGTGGCTACTCTCAGAGTAACTGGACGGCATCGACTCGTCTATGTAAAAGTCGGCAGTGACGAACTCCTGCGGGGTGGGGGGCGGTGCCTGGGAGTGGGTGGATGACGGGGAAGGGAGGAGGAGGGAGGGGAGTGACCTCCTGTCAGCCGGGACACCAACCTCCAGGGCCGCGATAATGGATGGGTCCCCCATCTGGGCTTCCGTCACGTGACCTGTCACAGCGGCTGTCTGCTTTGAGTCGAACCTCAGTTCAACGGGGCTCTGACCCAACTTCTCAAACTCTTCTGTGTCAGTCTCAGACTCAAAACCCCTGAAGCATAAGAAGGATAAACACATCAATATGTTTGTGACATGCATCACGAGGTCTAAGGTGATATAAACTCACATTCTACTTGATAGATATCAAGTAGGTTTGGGTACTTGATTTCTCAAATCCTTAAGGATATTCGAGATTCAAGGATTTGGGAAAATTTTTGTTTCAAGACCCAAATCCTTTATAAAAAAAAGTGAAATTGTTTTTACTGGTTATTGGTGGTTCAGAAGCTAATTATAGGATGAACTTAACCAGTAATTTAACATTTAACTGAATGTATGAATGCTATGATGAATGGATTATAAGAAAGACTTAACATTTAGTTACTTTTGTACTATATATTAATTGTTTTATTTATATTTCCTCTTATGTTAGTAATTTTTTATTGAATTTGGATTCAGATTCGAAAGTAAATTGGAGATACAGATTCGTAAAATAGTAGAGCTGATTCAACTTTAATATTAAGTATGATTGTGTGTTAATTCAACACTCTAGTGCCAGTGAGTTTATTATTAATGAGTTAATAGACTAAGCATGATTTTAAAATAGACACACCCGCTTAAGGAGCCAAAGAGTCTAAGGTGTAACTCTCATGTTAGACTGGCCTGCTGATGATGGAGAATGGGGTTAAAATCCTGGTCGGGTTTATTGAAGGTGATTTTTCCTAATTGGTTTCCCATTCTCCTTCCACGCAAATGCGAGTAGATTAACTCTAAAATTCTTACATTTTCATCCCTACCCCATTAGAGTAATTATTGTCATATATGTGTATAACCTGAATAAGTATGGGTTTTAAAAAAATAGTGGTAAATTAACTGTCTGGAGTCTGGTTGTTATGTTGGCCTAAGCTACTAGTAAGCAACATACTAATCCTAAAAAAATTTATGTTCAAAATATAAAACACGTTTTCTTTTTTTCAACTCGATCTTGAGTATTGACAAGGATATGGGAATGCAAAGGGCCTATTCCTATTAAAAACACACAAGGTGTGTGAAAGAATTATTACAAAATCAACTGAAATTTATAACAAAAATAAAGTATTTGAATAATCTTATTTTACACCATTACTAATATTATCTAATACTTAAAGTGTAGACCATGGGAAAGAAGTTTGTGAGGAGCATGTTAGTTGTCACGAGGAGAAACAAGATTAGGAATAAAGTTATCCGAGAAAGAGTGGGGTACAGGTAGTACATGAGATAGTAGAGGAAGTAAGATTGAGATGGTAAGATCATGTAATGAGGATGGAGAAAAAGAGGAAACCAAAGAAAATTAAGGAAATGAAGTATTAATAAAATAAAAAAACCACAAGATGCCAAGAAAGACTTGGGAGGAGCAGATAATAGAAAGTACGCAAGTATGAGGAGAAGAATGGAAGTAATTAAAGGAGGAAGAATGGTGTAAGGATATAGTAGGATGGGGGCATTTAACTAAACTGACCTGGCCATCGGCTGTAAACCGTTGATGTTGATAAGTATTATTATTGTAATGGTGTTTACTGACCTGTCTTGGCCCTTGACAGGAATAGGGACAAGGCTGGGGGCCTGAGACAAAAGGGACTTTTCAGAATCAATCTGTTGAAGTAATGTGGGCCCCAAGTTTCCAACGAGGACAGATTCAGTCACCACCTTCACCTGAAACAAGCATACAAGTTATAATAAGTTAATAATATTTTACATCACTCAAGGAAAAAACTTTTTTTCACTTTCAGGTAAATAATTTCACAGATATAGAGCTATGTAATAAAAACCTATCGAAAGACAAATACTATTAATTCTTTATGGCAAAAAAAAAAAAAAAAAGCTAATAATTTTTTTCTTTTAAGCGTTTTTACATTAGTGAGATATTAACTTAAGAAAATAACCATTCGGCATTCAAATATTGGTAAGCAGTACAATGTATTGCCGAGTGGACCAATGTATCACTAAGTGGGATGATGCATCCCCGCGTTATATGTTGCATTTTTATCAAAGTTTATATATATATATATATATATATACACACACACACACACACACACATACAATTTAGGACCAGAAATATCAATTGCAGAGGTCAGATTCTTAGTTGGCCCTATTATTTTATAGTTAGAACCCTGTAAAAATGGTGAGATGCGATAAAGCGAAAAGTGCCATACAAAGAAGGAATCAAGTACTTTTTCCTTTGATAGTTTTTAGATATGATTTACAATGTTTTTGAAAATAAAAATAAAACGAAATTGTCTTGCTACACGAAATCCTCTTATAAAACGAACCACCACTTTTACAAAATCTTTAAAAAACAATAAATTAAGCATAAATTTTGACCCTGCTGTAATTTGATTAGTATTTTGCTGTAGTGTAAGCTAACTTTAGGCTACAAAATTTCGAAGTATGGAAATTTTAATTTTGCATACAATGTCTCAATATGTAAATAATACTTAAACACCTCAGATAACACATAATTTTGAATAACCAGGAAATAATACCGAAAAGTGAGATTTAAAAAACAAAATTTAACTAAACATAAAACCATTTTTATGGGGCTCTATTTATAGTTAATTACTATTGATATTAAGTTCTTACTTGCAGCAATATGAAACAAGAAACTTGCGAAGGCCCACAAAGCATCAAATCACAGCTAATGTAGACAAAGATCAGTTATACAGTAGATATTAGAGTACTGTAGGATGATGAATCATATTAGACCGATATGATATATAATAATTCATAAAAGATTGTGAATCAGGGTACACAATAATAATTCATAAAAGATCGTGAATCAGGGTACACAATGTATCGTCTACCAAGATGCATCTTCATTCACTATACTGTGGACGATACATTGTGGTATACACTATATTGCCACATCCAGAATCGTAATATCGGGATATCGATGGAGATATTAAGCGGCTTTCACAATATATCACCCAGCTCTAATAACCAGGTCAATGCTCTACTGCTGAGCAAAGTCATTCTTCACAAATAGGGAGTTTAAAAACACAGGACGTTTACTGGATGGCTCATATGAAGAACATTGGCGTGTTGGTCCAAGGGTCTCGGGTTCAATTACCGTGCCCAGGTGTCAATTCTTAACCAATACCAAGCTTTTCATTAAACAATAATGTATCAAATGCAAGCTTACGATGTGCTCTTCCAGTGTGGAGGTTTCTTCCTTGCTTTCTGACTTGAGTGTCCCTGCAACGGACTTGATGAGGAAGAACTGTGTGATGGATTCAAGGTCAGGGAGAGTCAACGAGAATGTCAACTCAGGGAGCTCTTGTTTCAATAGATGAATATCTTCAAGAGATAACTGTTAACAATATACACTTAATGTCAGTCAGCCATCTCCAATAATAGTAGAGTATTCAGTAGGGGTGTGCGAAGTCTACTTTTTCAATTCAAATATTTTCTTTTAGTTGTTTAATAATTGAAAAAATATTATAGAGTGGTTATTTAAATTACTATATGCACTAAAATTACTTGGAAATATTACAAACAATTGTACAATAAAACAAGTTATCATCACAACATGCAATTCAATTTCTTAAGATTTTCTTACATAAATAATAATTTATAATGTACAAAACAACTCAGAATAGCTGTCATTGAACATAACTCGAGTATTTCAGCTAGAAATATTTTTACTGGAGAAGCTTCAAAGCAAGAATTTGTTTCGAAGCCAAGTTGAAGTTACGAAGCTTTGCACACCCCTGGTATTCAGAGATGATTAAAGATAAGACAGTGGACAAAGTTGGGACTCAGTCTGACAAATATTCGATGGAGACTATGACAGTTTAACTGTCTAATGCTGATTAAAATACCCAATGTATGTATTTCAAAAATTATTTTATTCAATGATTTCATTTAATTTTGAATGATAATTGGGCCATAAATTTCTAAGAAGTATACATTTTCTTAGAATATACTAAATTATTTATTTACTCAAATGTGTACTTAGCTACATACCTTTGGTAGGCCTGAATCAAAAATGGAAGGAGCTTGTGTGGCAAATGGTGGAGGAAAATCCTCCATGCCAGGAAACAAGGTGTTGAGAAAATGTCCATCAAACTGACTTTGGAAATCCCGCCGCCTTGTCACTTCTTCGTTGTGGACAGCCAAGAAGTGACATGCTAGATCACTTGCCCACTGCAAAAATATTGTTAAAGAAGACAATTATATAGCATAAACATGTTTTTCTATATATTTTGGTTTAAGTGCTGCTATCTCTACACAAACAAGAACATGTAGCTTTCTATTGAAAGCCAGCCTTGAAGTACAAACAAAAACATGTAGCTTTCTATTGAAAGCCAGCCTTGAAATCCAAACATGAACATTTAATAGCAAAATAGAATTGGCAAATAGAAGGGGGAGGGTCTTTCCCACGCCACTCTCGGAAATGGATAAATTCCAGACATTTTCTTGAGGGTTCGGGATCCCATCCACCCCCTAGTTATTTAACCTTTTCAAGAAATCTTCTACTGAATAAGAGGTCTGATGTACCCTGAAAATTTCATAATTATGTGTTTCGGTGTGTTTTTAATTGTGAACTTTGAGGCCTTGGTGTGTAGGCCTTGCCCTTCTAGCCTCTTTTCAATGTTTAATTTGTTTTATCTATATAATTACTACTCAGGGCATTATCCAGTTAAATGTGCTTATCAGTGGACTGTACTCTAAACCATAATATTAAGTAGTTTTTTAATTTATTTGATGTATTTAACATGCAATTTCTGACCCAACTAATTATATCAGAACACAACTTATAAACTAACTTAAATCTAATCAAACACAACATCCAGCCCCCTGCTGTAAGCTCTTCACTGTGAAAGATGAAGAAACCCACATGTCACCAATGATAAATATTTAAATATTTCGGCCATTAAGGGAACCGAGCCTAGTACCCTTAGCTTTGTAAAAAGGCATGCATGAGAACAAGTGACCAACCATGAGGAAAGCCTGCGAGAATGTCCTCCTACGGACGACTTCCCCAACAGCGGTGACATACATCTGAGGGGCAAGGTGGATCTGTTGGACAACCTCCAGGTGGCGGCGAAGCCTCTTGAGGTTCTCGTGGTATATGACCAACTTGCTGTTGACGTCGCACATGCCGTTCTCCACGTACATGACCCACTTGAGGCGCATGTGTAGGTTGTGGCACAGCTCCTCCTTGGCACGAGAACAGCGGTTGCGGATGTCTACGAGGTGTTGGTGGTTGTTGAGCATCACCTGAAGCTGGCGCCGGTGAGAGGCGCACAGGTCCGGGAGGATCGAAGGGTCGCCCAGGTTGTTTGCTCGAGTCTGGTTCTGAAGAAATGACTAAAGAAACAATAATTCATTAGTTAAGTTAATAAGCTATTTAACTTAAGCTAGAACTAAGGGTGAAGCTTCGAGTTTGTTTCAAAATTTGGGACATGGCTTCAACAAATATTTTGGCTTCGACAATGAAGCTTCACAAATAAAAATATCGACAGCTAAAATACCACATTTATATTCAATTATAGCCATTCTAAGATGGTATCTTCATTATGAACTGTTTCCAGCGTGTGGCCGGGTCTGTTTAGTAAAATGCCTCCACCTCCCTCTGTCCTTCCACCACTCTTCCTCCTGCACTCTCTTCCACTCTCCTCCTCTCCCTTGCACACTTGCTACTATATGTTCCTCCCATCTCTTCCTTGTGGTCTCTTCCCTACATACTTCATATCCATTAGTCTTCTTGAAAGCCTCTCCCCTTCCTCCTCACTACGTGTCCATACCATCTCATTGTAACTTCCTCTACTATTTCATGTACCCCCTGTGACCCAACTCTAGACCTTACACCTTCATTCCTAATCCTATCTCTTCTGATGACAGCTAACATGCTCCTATAATTTTTTTTTACAAAACATTTTCGAATATATTAAATTTAGCTACAAATCTGAATGTGTTAGATCTTAACCTATTTTTTTTTTACAAAAAAAATTATCATTCTTAAATATAGCAAAGTTTCAGAAATTCAACTTGGAATATTTGCAGTAAAAATGTTGATCTATATTATGAGAACTCAAATGAAACATTTTTTTAAATTTAAACTTGATTCACTTGACACAAAATGAAATATGTATATCCGCTTACTCCTAAAGATAATGTTTGATCCCATTTTGTGCCCAGTATTGTATGTGATGTTTGACCCTATTTTGTGTCCAGTATTGTATGTGATGTTTGACCCTATTTTGTGTCCAGTATTGTATGTGATGTTTGATCCCATTTTGTGTCCAGTAATGTAAGTTAAAGTTTGACCTCATTTTGTGTCCAGTAATGTAAGTTAAAGTTTGACCTCATTTTGTGTCCAGTAATGTAAGTTAAAGTTTGACCCCATTTTGTGTCCAGTAATGTAAGTTAAAGTTTGACGCCATTTTGTGTCCAGTAATGCCCATGTATTCACCTGTGCAAGGTCGCTTTGCTCCTGGACGATAGCCTTGGTCTCAAACATGAGCTGTTCAAGACCAAACAGTCTCTCCTCCAGACCCTTGATCTCTTTCATCCCAGTCTTGTTAGCCGCAGACAGAACCTGCTCCACCTCAGACTTCAGGCCGTCCATCACTCGCTCGTCAAACTACCAAAGTACAAGCAGGAAAATATCATTAGCAACTTCATTGTGTTTGTTGAATTGTCTTATAAATATGTCATGTGCAAATAAGATTTTCACCAGGATCCTTCAAATCCTCCAAGGATATTCGAAAATTAAGAATTACAAATTTCAAATTCATGATTAAAAAGGATTTTATTTTAAATCTTTTTTTAAGAGCTATTCTGATGTGTGTGGCTTAGCCCAACACAATTACACGACAAACTTAAGTAGGCCCTAGAAGATTAATTTACCACTTAACTGAAGGCGAATTCACTTTATGACCAAAATTTAAAATTTAGTTGTGATTTCTATTGTATATAGCAACTTATGATTTATTGTGAATAAAATCAGTATTATAAATCAGGATTGAAGTGTGAAAAAAAGTCATACAAATGTGATCAAATTAACCTCTTACGCTTATCCTATTTCTTCGATTCTAAGACACACTCTTTATCCCTATTTAAATGTCTCTAAAAACAGGATGTCTCTTAGAATCGCTGTTGTTTTTCTACCAACGCTCACAATGGTTCAGAAGATGATATATTATGGGATAGAAAAGATAAAGATGGCTCAGAAGAATCAGATTGATATTGATTAAGGAAAAGATAAAT
This sequence comes from Timema bartmani, assembly GCA_902151455.1. NCBI lineage: Eukaryota > Metazoa > Arthropoda > Insecta > Phasmatodea > Timematidae > Timema > Timema bartmani. The sequence continues at coordinate 73,445 of CABFWB010000087.1, forward strand.
AACATACCTATTGATAAATAAGGTACTATTGTTGTGAATAACTTGAATTCTGTAATACTAAAATTTTAGTTTTTGATTTTTATTTATTTTCTTAGAATCAAAATTAAGGTATGTCTTACAGCCGAAGAAATATAGTATAGTATATTTTATAAGATTCGGATTCAACTTTCATAAATATAATGTAAATTTGTAGAAAGGAGATTCAACCGATCTTAAACTTTCCCATTCATTATCAGGAATTAAAATAGCTCAAGAAAGGATATGAATATAGTTTTAGCCATTATGCTTTTATAAATTAATTGGAACTAAGATTTTGACTGTCTTGAAGTGAACTAAACTAAATCAAGTATGGCATTGAGCAGCATGCTCCAGCTAGTGGTTCAATAGATGTTTGGTGAGGTGCCCATATACTATGTGATTAATTCGTTAGTATTTCATTCTCTCAATAGGTGGTGTTGTTGTGTAGGAGCAGTTGATGTGCATATGAACCACACACATAGATTGTTTTAAAAGTATACAAGTATGATCAATAGGAAACCTATCAAGTCTATAAAGGTGTGCAAAGCTTTAAAAACTGCTTAATTAACTTTGAATAATCGTCAGCTTCGACTTCGATTTTAAAGTTAAATTCCAGATTCGAGAATAACAAAGCTTCGCCGCCAGTAAAAATATTAAAAGCTTAGTCACAAATTAATCTTCAAAATTTGCCATTTTGTGATTTTGTGTGTATCACAAATTAATGTTCACATAACAAATAAATAAAATAGTTTAATTATATATTGTGATAATTTATAAACTTAGAATGAAATGTGTTTTTTATGTTTGTAGTATACCATTTTGTAAATGATATTTAATATCTTAAGTTATGCAACTTTTATTTATTTTTTGGGAATATTTCATATTATTTGATTCTACTTTGTTTCAAATTCAAAAACTGAAAAGTATACACCCTTACAAGTCTACATAGCGAGTCATTTATTTAAAGCTGATCTTGTTCTTCCTATCTACCACCTCATCTCCTTCTCCAACTCCTTACTTAAGTTTTGATGGACGTTAGCGTGCTTCTAAATGTAAACCTAAAACATTAGCTACTTATAGACGCCCAGTATTAATATGTTTAAATGCCATCGCTGGCTTCTTGAAACAAAGTGACCTCAAGAGGGAGAGCTTTAAAGTCATAAGTGCAATATCAGAACTGACCTGTTCCAGCCCCCGCATGCAGTGCTCGGCCACTTGCTGAAGGCTGCTCTGATTATCTTTGGCCGAGATCCACTGCAATAGTGTGACAGGATCCTTGGGTTGAACCTCCTCTTCACTCTCCCGCACTAGTACCTTACCCCCTGCGCCGCTGGTGGTAGAACTGTCCGATTTTACCGAGCCAGAGTCGATCACCTCCAGCAGGGCAGGAACAATAGGAATCTTGGCAAGCAGTGATAGGTCCTCACGGAAACTGAATCGAGTCAAAATGTAGTGTTGTTAATATAAACCATTGAAACTAAAATGGAGTGTAGTTAATATAAAGCATTGAGACTAAAATGTAGTGTAGTTAATATAAAGCATCGATACTAAAATGTGGCGTAGTTAATATAAAGCACCGATACTAAAATGTGGTGTAGTTAATATAAAGCATCGATACTAAAATGTGGTGTAGTTAATAATAAAGCATCGATACTAAAATGTGGTGTAGTTAATATAAAGCATTGATACTAAAATGTAGTATAGTTAATATAAAGCATCGAGACCAAACTATACTAAAAAATATTGTTTATTTTCCTCAGTGCAATCAGTCTGGATTGAGCCTTAGTCTCAAAAGAGGTTTTGTTTTATTTGAGGTATTTAACGTGCACTTTCTGAACCAAATGATTATATAAGTACAATATTTATTTTCTAACTTAAATCTAGAATAGACACAACATCCATCCCTGTTAATTCATCACTGTGAAAGAGGAAACTCAGATTTCCCCAGGGATACATTTTTTTGGCCATGACAGTTTTGGGGACATAACTTTCCATTTGAAACAATTTAAGAATCTGCTTGTTATTGATTTTCTTTGAGAGACAGCCACTACCTCCTCCTACCTGTATTCCTAATGTCACTGTAAAACAAAATTGTATTTGTTGCTATTCTTTTTCCTCTTACCTTCTCTCGTGATGTAACATGATGTTCCTCAAAAAGTGAACAGGTTTTCCTTGAAGAGTTATACATTCAGTATAGTATTGTTTAAAACGTAAATATGTCCTAGAGTTGCTTCTCGTGTGAACAGATCCACGGCACATAAAAGTGTTGAAATAACATATCCTCATTTCCAGCAAGTCCTTTACAGATATATTGAAAATGAGTGTATGAGAGAAAATATCAAAATGCACTGCACTCCAATGAGTTTGTTTTACAATTCGACTAGACTTAACTCCTTTTGAGAACGTGAATCATGAACAGCAACTAACTTTTGTAAAAGTTGAATGAAGTCTTGCCGAGTGCCCAAATACTGGTTGTAATTCTGCTGGAACAACTCTGCCCTTGCCCGGAAAGCTGAGGTGCTGTCCTCCAGATTAGCCAGAACAGCTGCCCATCCTGAATAATTGAGGTAAACAAAGAATTTAGTGATACAGGTACACCTAAATGAGAAAGAAATAATGAGAAAATACAAATGTTAGAGCACAAGTGACATTAACCAATCAAATACTTTTATATGGAATGCACCTTGTTGATGGTGCAAAATAATGTTTACATTTTGGTTGCAGATAATGATAACTTCTCATTTGCTTAAATTTTGGTTGCAGATGATAGGAGAATAAATGTTTGTTTATCTTTTTGTTGCATTTGTTAGTATAGCAAAGTTTGTTTAACTTTAGTTGCAGATGCTAGAGAATCAAAGTTTGTTTAACTTTTTGTGGCAAATGATAGCTACTCAAAAGTTTATTTGAATTTCTGTGGCAGTTGATGGCTTTAATATATGTTTGTTTACCTTAAAGTCGCATATCTCAAATTGCCTTACAGTTGTTTTCCTTTATGTTGTGTATTGCCTATTGCTTTACATTTGTTAACCTTTATGTTGCGTATCGCCTATTGCTTTACATTTGTTAACCTTTATGTTGCGTATCGCCTTTGCTTTACATTTGTTTACTTTTATGTTGTGTATCGCCTATTGCTTTACATATATTTAAAAAATAATCTATGAAACATCATAATAAAAAAAATTCCCTAGCGTCTTACTACCTGTTAGGGTTATTTGCCAAAAAAAAATTAATCACTCTTTTCAGCTAGTTTGGGTATTCCCTGATTCATATTGACTTGCACAAAAGTAGTCCAACTTTGTTGTCTTCCTCTTTTAAATATTATTTTGTTTGTTTCTTAATTTCTCAAAAGCATAGTCACTTTCTTCCAATTTTTTGCCCGGAGCTTCTAGTGAAGTTTGAGCTATTTGAAACCTTTCCAATCATTTATTTTCATTGCATTATTAATCCTTTCATTCGCTTCTGCCACTAATGACTTGTAGGATTGAACTTCTTCTTTAGCCTCTGATTCATGCTTTTCTAACAGGTTTTATTTTTGCATTGCCTCTTTAGCTTCCTGCGATTTATTTTCCAAAACTTTCCTAAGCTCTTGATACTCTTCACTTAGGTTTTTTATTTTATCTTCATCTTCTTGCTCTTGTTTCTTCTGTTCAGCCTCAATTCTCTTATCTTCTTCGAGTCTAGCCAAGTACAACTTATCGGCCCCATGCCCTTTAATGAAATTCTTCGTGAATGATACTGTGTTGCACTGATCGTTGTAATGTTCAAGACCATCTTTGGTAGACTACATGCCTCTGATGGATGCTTCAGATAGACAGGTCCTGTTGTCAGTAAAATAGTTTGATGTTTGTGAGAATCCTCGCTCAACATCAGCATTTACATGGGGTAACACAAAGATAGCTTAACAAGCCTTTTAATTTAGCCTATTCTAGTTGGAAATAGTTCATTGTAACACTACCTACAAAAACAATTTTATAAACAAAACAATGAATTTCAAAGACACTGTACAAGCTTTCGGGCATACATCAAAATTATTCAAACAGGGTGACACATTATAATACGATATTTTGTTTTGCTAAGTTACCAGCAAAAAGGAAGATGCACAAATGGTTTCTTTCTTCTGGAGGTCAAAAAGTAGGAAAAGTAGGAGTTTTTCCTCTAAAGTAGGACTTTTCCTACTTTCTTACTGGCCTTCAACTTCGACTTTTCTTCGCAAGTTTCAAGCTTTGCTTCGACTTCCCTTCACATTTAAAAAGTGGCCTTAACACACTTCTATTGCATTTGATTTACATTTGTTTACCTTCAAGTTTGCAGATCAAAAATTTTTACATTGGTTTACCTTTGAGTTTCATATCATAAATTGTTTTGCATTTGTTTACCTTTAAGTTGCATATCACAACTTGCTTTATATTTGTTTACCTTTATGAACAGATGCAAAAAGCTTTATAATTATTTTTTTGAACATATTCAATAAACTTTACACTTTAACTCTTTGTGCAGATGCAAGAAGCTTTACACCTTTTTACCTCTCTGTACAGATGCAAGATACTTTAAACTTATTTGTTATTATATACAAAAAGCTTTACACTTGTTTACCTTGCTGTTGCAAATGTTGATCATGAACCAAGTGCTCGCAACTGCGTGTAAGATCTCGTGCATGGTCACAAAATTGCTGGGCAAGTTTCACCCTCGTCACTACAGTTGTGTAAGTGTCCGGCAAGCCATGTGATCCTTCTACGTGTTCTTTCAGCCTTGCATCTGCCAAGGCAAATATTAAAAAAAAATAGTATTGGTAGCAAAATATTAAACATTCATATAATAACTATTCTAAACATAAATGAATTTAATTAAAATAATCAATTCAACAAAATACTCCTCATGGAATTAAGTCACAGCTATGCAACCAGAACACATAATTTTCTTAAGTCTGTTCCAATTTATAGCGAGAATTTTTTAAAAAGTTATTGTGTTTTTTAATAAATTAATGAGGAATAATAAATTAATGAGGAATAATAAAAAACTATGTGGTAAAATAATCCTCAATGTGATCAGTGGCAGATAAACCATGTATCCAACTAAGGACACGCTTATTTCAAATTAGCTACTCTTACCCGATGCATATTCCGAGCTAAGCGTGGGTGGTGTCATGCTCTCGATGGTGCACTTGCTAAAGAGGAAGATTGGATTGGTGTCTGCGCCTGCCGAATAACTACAAACGCGAGCATTCGGATCCAAGCTTTCACCGCCACTCACGAGGAGGACCTGTTTGTCGGCTGGGATACGGCATGCTCGCTCTATCACTTCTTTCAGCTGCACCACACTAAAACACATCCCAAGGACACTTAATAAATTATCATGGACAAATTGCTCTGAAATACACATGCGGATTAAAAGGGGGGCGGAAGGGATAAAAGAGGTTAAAGAGTCAAAAAATAAATACAAAAAAAAAAAAGTTCATTAATTAGAAATAAATTACAACATAGGTACATCATACAAGTTGTAGGCTTGATTCTTTCAAGCTCA
>CABFWB010000087.1:79046-95511 GCA_902151455.1 Timema bartmani
AGGTTGTAGGGTTGATTGTTTCAAGCTCAGGTTCAAACACCCCCCCCCCCCCTTACACCTGTTCCATAACACAGGCTTCTCGACTCAAGTAAAGAGGGTGGGGTGTGCTGTTTTATAAAGGTCTGCCCCTTTACACTGGAAAGTATGGTTATCTGTTTCAAACCAATCAGTGGTCATTAAAAAATGGCAGCCTTTAGTTTACCTTAAGCCTCATTCGAGTGTGTGTAGACTTAGAGCTTGTTATACAAGTGTTTCGTTTTATTCGCTTGATTTTCCCTATACCAGAATGCTTTCAGTTTATTTGTAATTTTGATACACTATGATCGTGATAATTTTGCTATCTTTTTACTTTTAATAAATTGGTTTTGTGTTATTTGTATTTTATTTATGTTGTTAATAAAGTGTAAATATGATACTTCATTCCTCTATTACATTTTGTGATTAATTATTGGTTTTGCGATTTATGTAATTTGGTTCCAAGTATCTGCACTATAATGTTAGAACAAAAAGGAGGTATAGATTTTTTTTTAAAAAGGAAGAAACTCTTCACCCCTTATGAAAACATCCCGAATACACCACTGTGAATACACCACTGTCACAAACTGTGTTGAGATTGAATGGATTTTATATTTTAAAAACTTCAAGTAGGAAAAACACAGTTTTACTGTCTTAATTTTCTTCTATTGCTCATGCATTTGAAAAGACCGTCGATTAACCAACATATTTTATTGGTTGGCGTGAAACAAGTTCTAGCAGAGGAAATAAAATCAATAACCAGCCAAAAGGGATCAGAAAAAAGTTTTAGAAAATAAACGTGTTTTTGTCAACTAAATGAATCTACTTAAATAATTCTCAAAAGCTTAGTACAAATTATAATAATTTTCAATACTGATCAATATCTGCAAATTAGTTCAATAGCATTCTGGTTAGTGGTACACTTACTTCACATTAAATAAGGGCTGTGTTTTTACATACAAATTAAAACCAAATTGTTTATTAAATACATTATTTCAAATATGAATTTAATAGGACACAAGATATTGTTTAAATAATATTCTCACTCAAAATCATCATCGCTACCAAATGTTTCCAGACTGTAGCCGGGTCAATTTAGTAAAATGCCTCCATCTTCCTCTATCCTTCCAACATTATTCCTCCTTTGATCACTTCCAGTCTTCTCCTTTCTCTTGCATACTTTCTGTTTTCTTCTACACCCCTATTTTTATGTCTCCTGTTCTGTCTTTTTCCTACATCCTTCATCTCCATCATTCTCTTTGGTATTTTCGCCTTTTTCATCTTCATTACAGGTCCATACTAGAGCTGGGTCAATACTTTTCGCAATACCTTGATACCATTGATACTTGGGAGGTATCAATTGGGTGATTAAAAATAGTATCAAGTATCAAAAAAATATAAATATCTCGAAAAATCATTGCAAAAATAGAATAAATTGCAATGAAATCGATTAAAACTATGTTTGCCAGCCCATGGCAAAAAAAATATAGGGATTGTAGTGTCACCACATTTAATTGATATGCTGCAATATGAAAAACAAAAAAAGCTTGGCAATAACCGATCAAAAACTGCGGTGATGGTGTAGAATCGGCATAGTACTACTTTTCTACTACCTGGTACCACTGGCGCACCCGCGATGCGATGCATCACATGTCACGTCATGAATAGGTTCTTTGGACCTTGTTCTCCACTGCCACATACATAACATATTGTGGAGGTGTCAAATCAAAAAGTATGAACTTACAGCCAATTTCACAGAATCTTGAGTTAATAAAATGGGACATTTGCTAAGATCACAGCCGCTCAGGGTTTACTTTTTTTTGGCACCGAGGACGGGTGGTAATAATTAATGTCAGTGTGATTAATCCTATCTAATTGGTTGGTATCGACTTTAGTATTGGTATCAATTATTGTGAGAAAATGGTGATATCTGTATCGAGCATCAAAATAAAGCGGTATCGACCCATCTCTAGTCCATACTATTTCAGCCTTGCTTCCTCTACTATCTCAAGTACTCCATATACCCCCACTCTTTCCCGGATAACTTCATTCCTGATACTGTTTTCCCTCATGACAGCTAACATGCTCCTCACAAAACATTCTACTTGTTGGGGGTGGTATGCGAACGCCTAGTGAAGTGTGGGTCATAGGGAATGTCAAAACATATTTTATAAAGTAGCTGTGGGTCAGAAGTGCTTCCTTACAATAAATATAAAAGATAAGGTTCTTTGAATGAAAAATGGACTGTTATTAAGTAGGGTACCCCCCTATAAAATGTTTATTTATGATGCAAATTAAAAAAAACAATATTTGTCATGTGCCAAGTAAAAATACAATGAATCTACAATGCCAACCATAAACAATAATGAACCTTAAATAATATGGTATATAGATGCAGCTAAATCTGTACTAAAACATATAAAATAGCTTTGGCTATTTGATTTTTAATGCTATATGATCCCTTACAATTTAATAATTGTACAAGTGGCAGCAATAAGCCAACTACCGAGTCGAAAGTGGCTGCATTTTCTGATAGTTTGTGATCTTAATAAACCACACATTTGTAGCCAAAGATGTCCGCACGTCCATCATAGACTCTGCCTTAAAATATGAATGAAGAATGACCCTGGGTACGGGACGATTCCTGGATAGTTCATTGGTTAGAGCATTGGTGTACTAAGCCAAAGGTCCCGGGTTCGATTCCCGTGTCAAGATGTCATTTTTCAATTTTCAGAATATTAAAAAAATAAAATATAGTAGTGCTACAAATTGATAAAAAGGTCACACCTTAAAACTTGATTAAAAAAAGTGTTTGAATGATTAAAAAGTTGGGAGAAACATGTGCGTGTTGGCAAATCATTTTATCACTGTAGCATTTTTTTAGCCCCGCGTCTTACTACTTGTGCCTATGTACTAATTACGCTAATGTGTTAAGGATGAGGAAGGTTGAATTTAGAGGAGGTTTATCCGCATACGCATAGAGGTAGTATGGTGGAAAACCATTTTTAAAAAAACCACCCTCAATATTCCAGACCGAAATTCGAACCTCGAACAGCGGCAGTCCAGTCTATTGTGAGAGTGACGCTTTAGCCTATGCACTGAAACTATAAATGTACCTGTAATAATATAATATTTAATATATTATAGTATAATTATTTTGACAGAAACTTGTTTATTTTGAAGAGGAAGTCATGGCCATGAAATGGTATTTATCTTCTTTCAAATTACATTGATTATTTAACAACACAAGGACTAAATTAGTCTGGAACGTAAGTCTTAATTTGGAAGCAAATCGTCACCAGTGATAGATCTAAGCCATCATCGTTTGACTTTGCAGGGTGTATTTTTCCTCCCATAATATGGTTTATAATACCCTCTCCAGGCAATTGCTAGTGAATTTCTCTAAAATTCTCCTTAATCTAAGTGTTTCAATAAAGTAGATAATTTGTCACGAATAGTTAAAACAAAAGGGTCCTTGGCGTTAAAGTGTTATAATGAAAAACATCTATAAAACATTGAAAGATAAGAAGAAAGTCAAATTTAAATTTATTACAGAACAGTAAGCAAGAAAACATAAGACATATTGCCATATGAATTTTATTTCTCAAAGCATTTAGGTACCGTCCTCGATGTTTGAATTTATTATATAAATGATTAGCATTAGGGAATAGCCATATTCATTATACCAGGGTGTGAGCAAGCAAAGCCTTGCGGCAATAATTTGCAACTAACGCCTAAAAACTGTACCCTTATCATAAAAATGAGCGACTTTGGGTCAACCATATTAATAACGCTACTTGACATTCTAACATCCTGGTTGCATAGGCCAGGTTGAAAGTAATGTAGTGCCCTAGAACTGCATTAATCAATCTCGCCAACAAAGTGCTAGAATATTTCATTGTTTTATGATGGAAAAAAAGCTACAATACCACTCTCCCAATACATTATTGTGTTGCAATATTGATCCAACTTTGGTAGTGTGGAAATTGAGTGAATAAAAACGCCTATAATAAAATAAATTGAGCTTTTAGCACGCAATAATCTTTGAACTTAGATAAATTAAAACATAATAAAGTTACTATATTTGATTTGACTTTTGCCTAGAGAAAAGATCGAACAAAAATATATATAATATAATTTGTAAGGTAGGCGTTAATGAGAATGTGTAAACCAACATAATTTGTTGGTTGTTTTATTGCGATTGTGGGGGACTAAGAGGGGGGAGTGTAGTTTTTAAAACTAACCCTTAACTTACAAGTGCCACTAGATACAAACAACTGTTCGGCTGCAGAGGATGTAAGCATCCTACATCAGCCTGTCCCCATGCTATATATATAGGCCTACATACACACACAAACTGAGCTTGGACGAAGCATCCAAACCAGTGCTTATTGTAAGCAGCCTATCAAATAGTTTACCCCGCATAGGTCCTAGTTTAAAGTGCTTAACTTTCAAATTCTCATGTCAACATTAATATTTTTAATGTTTCCTATTCACTATTTATTTAGGCATATTTATATTCTCTTGTGATTTTCTTATCATAGCCCCTACCAACACCCACATCTCAAAGTAATCTCACATAATTATATTTAACATTGGCCTATCATGAAACTTTTGTCTTCAAGCAAGGGGTCATGTTCCTATGACATCATACACTGAAATAAGTTCTATAAGTTTTTATAAACTGAAAATTTTGAATTATTTTAGGAAAACAACCATGCAGTTTTTTTTTTCTTTCTGGATAACAAATGTTTGTTGATGAAAAACATTAGGTGCAACTGTCACAATTTTTATATGTATGTTTTGTTTGTAAGATGTGATTTATGGTGTTTACTAAACTTTACCAATGAAATTCCAGACTTTTTCCCCCTATTTCACCTGATCATTTCCTAAAATTCCCCGACTCAAAAGTATGCCCCCCTCCTCCATATTTTTTTAAGAATTTTTTTATGAATAATAATAAGTTTTAAAATTTTATATAAACATATTTCTTTAATTTGTATTAACATAACCTATTAAAATTATAACATAATTATAAGCTACCAACAAAAAAAAAACAGCTTGGATCACATTGTAGGCTAATTTACTGATTTAATGATTATTAGGGCCTATATTTCATATTTTTAGTTAAAATAAAAATTTCCTGGATTTTTTTTTTGTAATTCACAAAATTCCCATTTTTTCTAGACCACATAAAATTCCCAGCTAGTTCCCATTTTTCCAGATTGTAGACACCTCGTGCGAAGTATTCTGAGCAAAAAACGTTAGCTTGGCCTAGCACTTTTATTATTAATTTTTTTCAAGTTAGGCGATTACATAATTATTATTTCTGTTATTTTCCATTCCCAAACAAGCTTTACTTTCCCACTTATAAAACATACATAAGATGGACATTGTATTTCCTAAATTAGGTTTGAGGCTGCACTATATTTGTTTGGAAAACTGTATTCTTTGTAAAAAACATTCCGAGCTCTACCAAAAATATAATAATGCTGTGAATGATTTGAAAATAGTGTGAGAGCCATCAACAATATTTGTATTAGTCAGGAACTAATAATTTTTTCCAAAAAGCAGAATAGATTAACAACAAAATAGAATATTCAAAATATTAGTAAACTTAATAGGTGTAGTCTTATAAAGATGGATTAAATAGCCGAGCTAGCCTATTATATAATATTTGTTAACTAGACTTTTAGCCTCATCTTTTTACTTTACATCCATACATGTTTCCAGTCTGTGGCCTGGGTCAGTTTTTTATTCTAGCCATATATTTTCCACTACCATCTGGCTAGGCCTGTCATAGCTTCATATATCTTATAATATAACTTAAGACTAGGACAGGCACAATATTCTGTCCCGGCAGTTAATATACCAATGTGAGAGGGTAAACCCCCATTTCACCAATAATAAATTTTCTGCCATGCCAGGAATCAAACCCGGGACCCTTAGCTCAGTAGACACACACTACCGACTGAGCCAAGGTGTCAGATTTATAGCCTAATCTAAATTGAAAATTAACCTGGATTCGATTCTCGTGTCCAAATGTCATTTTTCAATTCAAAGAATGTTAAACTAAATGAACATTAACACCAAAAATAGACTCACCTTTCCAAAGCCAAGTTCATGTCAAACGTCATCATCCTGCCGGTGTCCACATGAAATATGTACAACATTCTGCCCACTCTCGCCTCACCCCCTTAAGGGAGGAATTGCTACGAGCTAGGATCTTGCTGGTTACACTTCATAGGTGGTGTTCCCCCCTGTCTGCTGATTGCGAAAGCGTGACTAAAAAAATAAACAAAAACATATAGTTCAAAATGTGAAAATATATATTCGGAACTTTTTTAGCACCATGTCTTAACATCTATTCAGGTTATATGCCTATGTACTAATTACACTAATGGGTTATAGATAAGGAAGGTTGAATTTAGAGGAAGTGTACCCCCATTTGTGTGTAAAGTGGGGAAACCCTTTAGGGAAAAGCAACCTGAGTACACCCGACCGGGATCGAACCATGATCTCCCCATCATCGGTAGTCTAGTCTATTGCGAGAGTGACGCCTTAGACCATGCAGCCACTGAAACGGGTTTTATGAAACCTGAATAGTGCTGAAAATAATTTAAAAAATCAAATTTTTAATATTTATTTATAATCTTGTTCATGTAAGATTAATTCAATTTTAATAGACTGGGAATTGGTGTCTGTGTTAAGTAGATATAATTTAAGACATGACAAATGTATAAGTGAATCTATACAAACATTAACATAAGATTTAAAAGAAGTTTTACTACTTCAAAAAAGTCAAGTTAAAACATAAAGAATAAATTTATGTATGAGAAAGTTATGTGAACAACAAGTTATGTTATACTGAAAATTGGTAATTAGTCATAAGATAAAGTTCTTATATTAAGATTGTTAGCAATGACAAAATATGATAACCCTTTTGATTATAAAATTATTAAAATGTGTTAACACATATAAAATGTTGAAAGCAAACTATATAAATGACTAGATTGGTTGATACATTATTAAGATCATATCTGAATAAATAAATTATATTGAATGACCAATGTTTGTAAGAACTTTTACCACTTCATTAAAAGACAAGTTGATACACAAAGAATAAATTTATATATGTAACCAATGATAAAATATTCTAAACATACAATTATAAGATTATTAAAATAACTATTAAAACGTTATCATGCATAAAATGTCAATGGCAAACTATGTAAATGACTAGATATGGTATCAACATGGTATATTTGAAAAATAAATGTTTTGAATGAATTTGTTTAAAATTGAATTAATATAATTATTTAATCCCTTGTTCCTTGTAAACTTTCCATAAGTGGAGTGAGCTTCTTTGTCTACATGTTTCAATGCGCAATCGGCATCATCTTCAGGACATGTTGCAGAATAAATGTTGAGTTCCTGGTTGATGGAGTATGGAAACTTTCCATACTCCATCAACCAGGAACTCAACATTTATTCTGCAACATGGTAAATATGATAATTCATTTATCGAACTCTCACCATATTCTTTTCAAATCCAACTTTAGGTTATATTCTTATATTAACAGGGCGTGGTTGAGCCATATTAATTGGTTTTTTCTTTTCATTTTGATAGTCCTGAAGATGATGCCGATTGCGCATTGAAACATGTAGACAAAGAAGCTCACTCCACTTATGGAAAGTTTACAAGGAACAAGGGATTAAATAATTATATTAATTCAATTTTAAACAAATTCATTCAAAACATTTATTTTTCAAATATACCATGTTGATACCATATCTAGTCATTTACATAGTTTGCCATTGACATTTTATGCATGATAACGTTTTAATAGTTATTTTAATAATCTTATAATTGTATGTTTAGAATATTTTATCATTGTTTACATATATAAATTTATTCTTTGTGTATCAACTTGACTTTTAATGAAGTGGTAAAAGTTCTTATAAACATTGGTCATTCAATATAATTTATTTATTCAGATATGATCTTAATAATGTATCAACCAATCTAGTCATTTATATAGTTTGCTTTCAACATTTTATATGTGTTAACACATTTTAATAATTTTATAATCAAAAGGGTTATCATATTTTGTCATTGTTTACAATATTAATATAAGAACTTTATCTTATGACTAATTACCAATTTTCAGTATAACATAACTTGTCGCTCACACATAAATTTATTCTTTATGTTTTAACTTGACTTTTTTGAAGTAGTAAAACTTCTTTTAAATCTTATGTTAATGTTCGTATAGATTCACTTATACATTTGTCATGTCTTAAATTATATCTACTTAACACAGACACCAATTCCCAGTCTATTAAAATTGAATTAATCTTACATTGTATATTCGTTCCTTATTACCATTTATAATGTTTTTTAAGAATCTTGTTCATGTTTGGCTATTGTTCAAGGTTTTTTTTATCCCAGTGTTTAAATATGTACCTATTGGGGGTATAGGCCACACAATAACTAGGGTAATTGTTTATGAAAAACCACGCATTGTACACCAAGATGATATTCGAACCCCGACCTTCTGGCAGGATGAGCCTGGCATTTAGTCCGGGTGCCCACCGATGGGGATCTTCAAGGCCAGTTGGTAAAAGTGGCAATACTAAGCCTAGTCAGGGATGCCCTTATTTTCTTACTACCTAGTTCCCTGTATTTTTCATAGGAAATTTTCATTTTTACAAACTGCTTAGAATGAAGAAAACACTAATTTAAAATTTCATTTTTCATTGAAGTGACTAAGTATACAAAGTCATGTAATGTTTAAAACAGGATTAGTTAATAGAGAAATAATAATAATAGAGAAATACATTTTCTTTCGATTCACAACCCTTGTTTGAAGGGTAATAAGACATGTTTGAATCAGCAAGCAAGCATAATTCTTTAGTTCACTTTTACGTCCATCCAAAGACCTACTATTTTAAGCCAAATGTCCCAAAGTGGAAATATTCCTGTGTTTTTACCAAATTTTGAAAGACTTCCTGTTTTTTTTTTCCTGGACACAAAAATCAGCCCGGTGTTTTTTTCCGGCTGTCCCAGTTTTCTAGGTGCATAGCAACAATGCTATTATGGTGTGAGCAATATAATATATAGGCCTACATGTAGTAAAGTAGGCCTCACTGTAAAATGGATGGGTTTGGTTTCTGGTCAGACATAGTGTAATGAGGCATAATCGTTTCTTATAATTTCTCCAGCTCTATGCTGATAGGCCTTAAATCTATCTCCTCATTCTGGTCTCAAACCCTAAGCAAATCCACTTAAATAATCAGTAATAGCACAAGAACATTCTAAGCGGGTTAGGGGAAGGAATATATTTAAATCAATATTTAAGTACTCCACGTTATTAAATTTATAAAAATAACGCATTGTTGCAGTAACAAATTACATTTATGACTTAGCCCTGAGTACCCCATTAAAAATAACATTTCAAATAATATTATTAATAAATAAAAATATATTCACAGATCAACTTAGGTCTAAAAAAGTTAATTTAATAGGAAATTTTGAAATACTTTTGACCTTGAAAGCAACCTGAAAGTTAAAACCGTCTTAAATATTCCACTCAAGTATTGCATCAGTCTAAGTATTTGAAATAATATAAGCTGTGCAAAATTCGAATAGGTTAACTAGTGGGCAAAACGAGTAACAAACCTGTTTAGCTTAGATGAAGTATGTTTTGCTTTGTTTGACAATCAAAACAAAGCAGAATATATCCTTAGGCCATTATTTATTGACATTTTTCGAATCTAAACAAGCCGTATTGATTATTTATTCAACTCTTCCTAGTTACACTATTCAACAATTTTAATTAAAATAAAGTTTATTTTACGTAAACATTCGAACTGTTCAAAACTATAGAATTAAAATAACAAGCTTTGTACACAGTCTATACTAGCCCTGGCTAAACAAAACAAAGATACCTAGAACAAAGAAAATGTCTTCATTTCACTATCAACAACAAAATGGAGTTAAATATGGAAGAATATTTATTCATTTTTGATGAAGTTTGGTTCCAAAATGTTATTTAATTTAGATAAATTGAATTAAGTTTTGTACGTACCCTTTCCCAGTCGTTTTAGCAGACGTCCTTCCATTTTACGAGCTGCCATTAGTGGCAACACTACAGCTGTTTACTGCTAGGTATGCTGGGAAACTACTTTAATAAAGGTAAAGATACTCCACTTTTCTAAAATTAAAACTTTAGGATTTTATAATAATTTTTTGGTGTAATATAAAATAATGCTATAATTATATAATGTTTGTCAATATTATATACAAAATATTGTTATAAAAAAGATTAATAAAATAGAATTATCATACATTGTAGTTATAACATTTTTAAGTGAAGTATATTTTCTCTTATAATAGCAGGAAACAGCTGAAGGCCTCGACTCCCGCAAATCCTGCGATCATGGACCAAGTGCGTGCCCTGCAGAACAAGGTCACAGTTTGGCACGTGCGTGTGCAAAGTTGGAGGGGGGAGGGGGTTCAAATGTTAGTAAGTCTGAAAATCTAGAGCAGACGGCTGGATTATGTCTTTATCATATTGTGGCGAGCGTATACGTTTCAATATATTTATTTACTTTGGACTGCAGGTCTATAGCGCAGCATTCAATGCGCCTGAGCAAAAATAAACCGCGCCTAATACTATTAATCAATTTACAGCCTTTGTGAGGTTTCCGACTTAGTACTAATACCAAGGCATCAGGTCCAAACCTAGGGGCAGTGTTTTAGGGGTTTAACCATCCTCCCGAAAGTGCTATGTACTTTTTGTACGATTCATAAAACCAATTTTATTTTATTTCTATCTTCAAGGGGTATTTTATGTTGAAAAAAAATATATTGCCATTTCAGGTTGGAGGACTTGTCTAGGAACCACTTAAAATATTCACCCACCCACTCTACTCCCGCTTACTACCCCCCTACACTCCTCCCGCCAGCCAAATAAATTTCTGGGCACGGCCTCTTTATCAAACACAGCTGCTGTCATTAAAATACATAGCATTTGTTTTAAACATTATATAAATATTGAGTACTTTTGAGCACACGTGCTCAACTTTTAGCAACATCACAACAATATAATGCTAGCATCATTGTAATCTTAAGGATTGTCTTAGTGCTTGTGTGAATATAGCCTGAATAAATACATTATCTTATCTATTTTATGACCGAGTTCGTTAAAAAACCAAAACAATTATGAGGAAAATAGGAAAAATGGATAGGATTGTTTACTTTTGAACTGAGATTAAAATAAGAATGCGCCAGTTTAACAAAAAATAATAACTTTTTTTTTTACGAAAATATTTAAGTTAGAAACTCACATCGGTGGGCACGCGGACTTGACGCCAGGCTCGTTTTGCCTGATTTGCCGGTGACGGGAATGTTAGGGGCTTGAATCCATACCAGATGTACTGATAGTGTTTTATCCCCACCGAATAATTTTCCACTTTCCCTCCACGTAAATGCGGATTAATTTCCTATGAATACTACCTTCCTCATCCCAATAGTGTAAATTTAAACGAGGATAGCCCAGGTAAGAAGTAATATGTGTTGAAAAAATAATCTTAGTGGATATTTAACTATCTGTTGAAATCCAAATGGTGTAGTCCTAAAATACGTAACATTCTAATTTTCACAGGAAGATCCGTTCAGAAAATACAAATTTCTCTTTTTATATTTTTTTTCTTTTTTTTTCTTTTTTTTCGATATACTTTTGATAAAATTGTACTCTTATTCACTAATCTTTTTGAACACATTTCGAGCTTAAAATTAATTACCCCTTACTAACACTCCTGCCAAATCCTACATCCCTTCCCATTCTTCCCAATAATAAATCTTGTTTCTTACCTTGATAGCTAAACCAAAATAATCAGCATTTTGTATGACTTAAAACAGTCGGGAGAAAGCAGCACCATTCAAACCTTGGTATATTCATTTAGTTTATTTAGACACGAGCAGAGCACCTACTTGTGAAATCTAAGAATGACACACGTAAATTGTTTATCTCGTCTTCTGTCTGAAATGATAAGCAGTATGCGTCAGTCAAACTAAACGAATGGAATGTTTTTTTGTTTTGTTTTAAATTGTCAGTCAAAGTGATATTTGTGACTTATAATCCAGCCTGAGGGGAAATTAGGAAGAGAAATGAGAAAGATCGGGAAACCACTCATTAGGGTAGCCACCTGTTCCAAATTTAAATAAAGAATTACTTAATTAGTAGAAATAAGGGATGTATGTTGCAATTTTTTTAATTGTTGCTTCCAGAAGCTATTTGGAGACTATTTCTACTTTTCCAATGGTGAGAAAGTATTGTAATCGTGAACATTTTTAACCTCGAAATTTTGATGATTATTGACGTTTTACGTGCCACCAAAATTAAAAAATTTGGTTTTACAGTTGTCTCGCTCTCCTTCCTCCCCTACCACCCTAATTGTTGGCGTCCTGACAATTGTGCCCAAAGGGTCGAGCAGGTGGGCGACCCAGGAAGGGGTCAGCTTCGGAGTGATAGTTGCGTAAACCCTGGATTGAAGGGAGGTTAGGTTAGTTTATGTTTGCTTAGGTTAGTTTAGGTTAGCTCAGGTTAGATTAGGTTAGCTTAGCTTAGGTTAGTTTATGTTAACTTAGGTTAGTTTAGGTTAGCTTAGGTTAGTTTATGTTAACTTAGGTTAGTTTGTGTTAGGTTAGGTTGGTTCAGGTTAGCCTAGGTTAGCTTAGGGTTTGTTTTTTTAATATAGGTTTGTTAATGGTTCTGATGATATAGTGGGAAAAGGTAAAAATATCTTACATATCTTTATATTCTTTATGTCGATCATTTAAATTGGCCAACGACCAACTCAGATTGACCAATAAACAACAGTACGGAATAGTCGCTATTTCTTGGGTGTACGCAATATCATGGTACGCAATTGCCATTTATATTCGTATTTTTGTCCGTACCTGTGAGTTCAGTCGAAACCGGTTGTATTGAATTTCGTCCAAACTTGATACGTATTTAGATTTTATATGGTCATGCCAAGGCCAAATTATGACATTGATTCCAGCTATAAATTGTTATTATTATTTTAGCACCACGTATTACCACCAGTTCGGGTTATACGTTTATGATCTTAGGGATTAAGAATGTTATATTTATAGGAAGTGTAATCAAATTGGCGTGGAGGAAGAATGGAAACCCATTTTGGAAAAACCACCCTCAGTACACCCGACCGAGATTTGAACCTCGATCTCCCCATCATCGGCAGTCTAGTCTAACACGATAGTAGCACGTTAGACCATGCGGCCGCCGAAAGAGGTAGGATACATTTTAAAGTTTCAAAAGGATATACACATTAAAAGTGCTCCTTTAGAAACAAATTGGGAAGAAAAGTACGTAAATGATAGCTTCAATACATTTAAGACCCGCTTCAGTGGCCGCATGGTCTAATCCGTCACTCTCACAATATACTAGAATGTCAATGACAGTGAGATCGGGGTTTGAATCTTGATCGGGTGTATTAAGGATTTTTTTACATGATTTTCCATTCTCCCTCCATGCAAATTTGGGTACACTTGCTCTAAATTCAACCCTCCTCATCTCAAGCTCGTTAGCGTGATTGGTACGTATATGCGTATAACCTGAAAAATTAGTAAGATGCAATGAAAAAAAAAACCCATCTAAGGCCCGACCCGCGAGTAAATATCTGGGTACGCCACTGCTATCAAGTACTGCAATCATACGAAGGATGTTGGTAAAACGAATATGTAAGTGGTTCGATAGCTGTGATCACTGACATGAGTTATAATGGAGGAAACGGAAATCCAAGGACATTGTCAAGGATTCACCTATGCAGGGAAATCTCTGTTTTTAAAACCTAATCGGTGTCTCTCCCGCATCGGCAACATTGTACGGGCCTCGCCCGTGGCCTTGAACTTTCGGACGCTGCACCTTAGTGGGCGAGCAGCCAACTCAGAAAAACTTTGGTTCGAATCCAGGTAGGGTCGAAATGTATTTTTCTCTTTGAAAGTAAACGTAACGAAATACGAGTAACGAACTCGACACCCCAGACCATAAACTCGGACCGATATCCTACAATTTTTTTTTTCATTTTTATATCATCTTAAAGTTTCATAAAGACGTAGAAAAAATATAATAACATTTGGGACGGACACATCAATAAAATAGCAATGCCAAACTCCATAAAAAAAAATTTCAAGCACCGTCTCTTATTACCTGTTCAGGTTTTACGCATATGTAGACTACTAATTACACTAGTAATTTAGGGATTAGAAGGTTGAATTTATAGGAAATATACCTGAATTTGCGTGCAGGAATGGTGTAAAAACTGTTTTGGGAAAACCACCTTCAGTACACCCGACTGAGATTCGAACCTCGATCTCCCCGTCTCATCGATAGTTTAGTCTACCGCAAGAGTAACGCCTTAAACTATGCAGCCATCGGAGCGGGGTAAAATAAAAAAAAAGTTACTTTACTTTCACGAACTTATTCGGGCAACCGTCATTTTTAACAGATGTGAGGTAAATATAATGTCACCTTTGTTTAATGTTGGCTACGCTACATTTATCTGTTATCTTCTAAGCGGTTTTACATATACAGTCCAGCTCTATGTATACAGATGCGTGAATATCTCTTCTCTCTATGGATTCACCGTATACATCCGCGTGTATAGTCCGATTTACAAAATAAAGTCCTTGTCTGACAGTTAAAAAGTGTACTAGACATACTTTCACGTACCGGTATTCTTAAGGCAAGTCAGGTGACCTGAAATTGTCACTTTTGTCACATATTATCATTACCATAAAAACAACAATAATATAATAAAATCTTATCAATTATTTTTGAAAAGGTATTTTTTATTATACTTGAACTGTATCTATCCGTGGATCCGTATTTTTTTACGATTACGTTCAACATCAAGGTAAATAACGACTTATTCTAAGGTATAGGGATTAGGATGGTAGCTTTTTTTAAAAATTGCCCCTGCATTAGCGTGGAGGTGAGTTTGTAAAAACTACAGTGATAAATCATAATAGTAGAAAACCTCACCTCAGTGCACCCGGACAGGATTCAAACCTCGAACTCCCCCTCTCTGGCGATCCAGTCCATTACTAGCCTGACAGCCTAGTTCTTGAGACTACCGGCACCGATATGAGTTGTTCTTGGCTGGTTTGTAGGTATTTCGATGATTTCACCTTGAGTTGGGGTTTTTTTAAGTGCAAGCTATAATCATGCTCACATTTGATGGGTAGTATAGATAATCATATTGAGGGATATTGTTATTGTTACCAGGGGTGTGCCAGTTCGACTCTTCTGGTTCGATACGAGAACGGGAATTTAAAGTGTAAAACTAATTATTTCTAAATATGCTAATATTAAGTACCTTAAAACACTGACAATATTTTATTTGTTAAATGAATACATAGGAGCTAATAGAGAAAATTTAAATAAATATATATAAAGTTGAAAATTTAAGCAATTTTTAATACTTTTGCTATAACTTGAGGCTACTTAAATTATAAACATTTATGAAACACATATTAAATATAAATTTACATCTAGAATAGGTTGACATACATATTTATATTTAAATAATAGAGAAAACATCATAAGCAGGTTTAAAAGTAAATTAAATAAGCAAAAAAAATTCTCGAACTTTTCCCAAAATTTTCGGTATTACAGAATATGTTTCCCGACAATCGGGTCGGGAACGGGAAATCCCACATACCCCTAATTGTTACCTATATCACCCACGCCGGTGGTCTAAGGGTACGCTCATGCTGCATCCTCGCTGCTGGCACATCGCCGAGCTATAGACGTGGATGTGACTGTGGCGATGATCAAACAAAACTACTAATCCTTATTGGTGCATTTATTCTGTATCAGCGCTGCTCGCCTCGCTGCCCGCTGATATCCTCGCTATAGCGATAATAACAAATCAGTTTGTTTTCTGAGCCTCGACCATCGCCAGACATCTCGAAACTTGAGCTGTGATTGGTTCCTTCACACAATTTCTGGTTCACTAAGATTTAAAATATACATAAAGGTCGGTTGTGACATCCTTAAGTGGCTGAAAAGCCTTCCTGGATAGTTCTTGAGCTCTTTATAGTAAGTGATGAAAGTAACCTTGGCGATGGCGTTCTTGATTTAAAGGGGGCACTCTATACCTTATATACTTTATCCTTGTCCCAAACTACATTTTTGTCAAAAATGAATCACTATCACTGTCATCAGATGACTGAGACAATATCGTTCCTTTACACGAAACACGACTCACAACAGCCAGCATCTTACAGCAATGGGAACATCTGCAGGGTAAATGCTTCATAGCGAGCATCCATGTTCCAGCAACGAGGATGCTGCAGCATAAACGTACACTAAGGCGCGCTAGGGTCCACACGTGCAAACCCCCCCCCCCCCCCCCC